>JAUCMR010000035.1:21796658-21809247 GCA_032357425.1 Enteromius argenteus | reverse complement strand
TGAGCTCGATCGGTTTCCGGGTCATAGGATGGAGGACAGAGGACCGAGGAGACGAGGAGGGATATTGAGAAGCACCCATTGTACCTGCATCAAGAGACAAACACATGATGACATAATCGTCCATCAGGCCAAATGATTCTCATATTTCACCTTAAATCAAGCAAATTAATTCTCAGGATTAAGATTTGTCACATACTTTCATGACAATTACACACATTCTTCTCATAATATTTATACATCGTTGTAATATCTGTTGTACTGCTCTTAATTTATGCCGATTTAAATTTGAAAAGCCTTTGTATTACAGTAATAAACACTGAAAATAATATCTAAATGCATTACGCCACTGATGTAAAATGTGTCGGTTTGTTGTGAAAATAATGTCACAAATCTTAATGCTCCTAAAAAAAAGCCAGTTTCTTCATGTAAAATATCATTTCTTTTGATATTTGTGATGAAATGTGATTCAGGCGAATAATTCTCTCTGTGTTCTTCTTAAATTTTGATTTCCTCATGATTTATCAGCAGTTTCTCATTCGGTTGAATGTAAATCATAGAGCCAGAACGTTTTGTGTGTGTGTGATTGATATGATAAACACTCTGGGTCACATTTCAGCTGCTTTTCTCGACATCCATGTGCTTTTTTTTATGGAGAAAGGTGGTTGTTCTCCAGTAGGGCTTGATGCTTCAGACAGACACGCTGCTAACTAGTTTTTTTTAAAAGTTACTAATCACAGATCAGACAAGGGATTTTGTTTTTATTAGAGATTTACGCTCATTCCCAGTCTCAAGCCTTATGCGGTTGAGTTCATCTGAAGGCTTAGTTTTGGTCAGCTGTGTTGAATTTGACCTTTGGACTAGTCAGAAGACTTCAGGCATATCAATGGTGCCATAATAGCTTTAAAATGCTGCTAATCATGTACGTTGATGGCACTTTCGATGTGAGGCCACAGCCGTTTTACTGGTCATACGAGAGAAGGTATATACCACATGTTGCACAGGAAACACCACTGTTTTTAAAAAGCCTTACCAGATATTAGATCATCTGCTAAACTTCTTTTACCAGATATCATTTAGCTCAATAATGAATCCATGTTTTGCTGCTTTGTGCAAACTTCTGTTTCCAGCAGATCTGAGCCTGATGCATCCGACCGGGTCCGTGATTGTCAATCAAAGCTTTCGATACACAAGACTGAGTGTCATTTCTGTTTCGTTTGCTACCAAACACTCTGTCTGATGTAGTTCTGTCCTTACAGCAGGCGACAGGAACATAACTACTAGTTACACAACTTCCTGAAGAGATGCAAACGAAGCAAACAAAAACCTGTATGTTGTTGAATCTCAATGTGTGGCCACCAGGATGATCATACAGTTTTTTTTTTGTTTTTTTAATGATTTAGAGATAATGCAACATTCCATACATGTAAAAAACTATGTACAGAGATAATGAGATTAAAAAAAAGCTAAATCTTTTGAAGCACAGATCTTTACATACTTGTCTGGATGTCCTGTCTGCATATGATTTATAACTGCAGTGTTCTTAATCATCATCTTTAGTGAAAGAGTGAAATAATTTTTCAGATTGATAAAAGCACCATTATAAGTGTTCGAGTGTCACTCTTTTCAGAGCAAATACATATAAAAAAAATCCTAATAACACTTGAAGCCTTTATGTATAATGCTTTATTAGCACATTCATAATGTGCGTTGTAATGCATTATATCCTTTTATATTATATCCAAAGTTAAAATGCATTAAAATATTATAATATCCTTATTGCATTCCTTGGTTGTTTGTTGTGCATTTTAATGCATTTTACTTTCTTAAGGTGTACCAGTGAACAAAAGGTATTAGAATTATGCTTGTAAATACAAGCCATAATTAATGCATTAAATTAGTGATGTACCGATGGCGCTTTTTCCCAAACGAGTCTGATACCAATAGCCTATGTTCATTTTTGGTACTTTCTGGTACCATACCTGCATGTATTTTCATTGCATTTGTATTTAAAAAAAAACAAAAAAAAACATTGAGTAGAAAAACAAATATATTTTCTAAGATTTAAGCTGTGGTTTTATCATCTGAAACATGCTGTGAGTTATATATTCCTAAGTGAATCATATGCAATTAACATCAAGCAAAACATGCTCAGTACCTGCACACATTTATATTGATGCACAATGAGAGAAATGTCTATAGACTCTATACCAATAGTGATTTCTTCATTTGTTATCACTGCAATTAACCACATTATTGTTTAATTGGCTTGTATGTGAAGAGTTAGATAATGCTTTAACACCTTTTTAACCAGAAATTGTCCTCACTTTTGAAATCCTTTACTGATGCTCAAGAAGGCCACACAATGCATTAAGAGACAGGAGGTGTAAACTTCTAAACTGGATGATGTTTAAATTCTCATTTTGTTTAATGATTACTATCACTATGAACTATCACTAAACTGACAGACAGCCGTGGATCATCCAGGAAATGACACGTAGTAATACAATTCAAGGGTATGTAAACTTATGAGCACAACAGTGTGTGTGTGTGTATAATATATATATATATATATATATGCACACACACACAGAAGCATTTGCCTATTATCACTCTTTTGTTGGTTTTGGTTGCTTCTGTTGTGATCATTTGGATAAAAGCATCTGCTAAATGACTAGATGTTGTTATTATTGTACATTATATTAATTACATGTACTAATAACTCCATTCTGCTCTCTGTTGTTCTGTTGGTGGTGTTTTTTTTCTGAACACAGCTCTGTTCACATGCTGTATGGTCCTGGCTTTTGGTATCGGGGCATTTTAATGTACAGGAGCTCGGTATCGGTATCGGTGATTCCATAAAAAATTTAAGGATTACCAAAGAGTTTCCTCTAGCTATTTTTGTTCTGGCTTTGGTGTGAAACTTGCATCAGAGCCATGGTAATAAACCTGATCATTTTGAGTACAGCTGTGCTTCTGTTACTGAAGTAAACCGATATCTGCGGCATGACACCAACTTCCTCCTTTTCTCAAATCACGTGTTTTACTGGTTCTTCTCAGTGGAAGCGAAGCCTCTTGTCGCCCTCATAGAGTCGCTCTTCTTCTTCAGAGACACAGTTTCTTTTAATACTGCGGATGAACCAGAAAATGTGGAAATGTGTGAAACTGCAAACCCTGATCAGCTCATGTGAGGTTAGTTAAGAAGGAAAACTAGGACTGTACTAAAACCTTGTAAACTACCTTGTAATGTCACCCTTCATTAGGGAATGAATTGTAAAAACCTAGATAGGCAACAGATTTCAAATTAATGTGGTAAAATACATTCCACACATCAATGCTGGTAAAATTGTTGACTTGTAGCATATTGAGCCATTATTACTGCTTTTCATCTACATTTCTCTCACCTCACTATCTTTGGTGGAGCGTGTCGCAGTGCATTAGGAGATTGCCTTTATTGCAAAGAATAATGCAATGCTTTAAAATCTGACTAAACTGAGGTGTTTTTTATTAGAGGTTGTATGCCATTAATATGATCCAGACTCTAGTTTTTGGATTTAACAGCATATCTTACTTGACTTCCTTCAGTGTAGTGTTGTTAGTCATGCCTTCAGACATCTGTCTGGCTCCATTAATGGTGAACTCATTTTCTATCAGCCTATAGAGAGTTGAATAAAATCAAACCATCAGGGCAGATATATTGTATTGAATACAGAGCTGAAGTGCAATTTTTGGTATACACTGTAGTTGATCAAAATATAAATACATAGATCAAATCTAATAGTTAATACATTTCCATGCATTATGAACATTAATGTGTTTAGATGTCATTTCACACATTTTTCCATCGGCAGCAGACATGCATTCTTTCAGGGTGATGTTTGTTACCACATTATTTCCTTATATTAATGTCCACAGACTACAACGTAATATTTGAATGCAATTTTTGTCAAGAGATGCAGCAAAAATAGTATTTGCATCACTGCATTTGCACTATTTGTTTATGCACAAGTGAATACTATAAGTGAATAATACAATTTTAAATTAGACACCATAAAGAGCATGCACCATTTACATGCTGCAGAAATGTGAAACAATTGCGTAACTGAAATAATGAGGTATAATCGATCATACATCAGATGTGTCAGAGCAGAGTTAGATCTGAAGGCCTCGGCAAAGTCTGATGCTGCATCATCAGAGATTTTGTTCTGTATTAACCTGAAAAATAAGAACACTAAGTATGCATCTGGGAAAGATAAATAGGTTTTATTTTTTTCAGAGGCATGAGAAACATGGCATTCAGTCATACCAGAAGATGTGAAGGCTTGTGTTTTCCTTCAGTGCATTTGCCAGACTTCTTCCACCGTGAGATGTAATGGCATTGGCAGAGAGACTAAACAGCAATGCAATGATCAATCTCAGATCGCTCGTTCTATATCTGACAGTTTCTGAATGGAGACATGACGATGCAAGGTTTACCTAAGGTTAGTCAGGCTTGGGTGATTCTTCAGAGCCTCTGCAAACGCATCTGCGCCCTCATCTCCGATGCTGTTTCCCCACATTCTGTAACCAATTCAATTAATGTTCACCAAACCTCTACCATAGTTTTTAACCATTTCTGTAAAATTCTATTTAAAACCACCCAAAACAGGAACTCCAAATATATAAATGCATAAAAAAAGAAGGTACGGTCTAATTATTCCAGTGCATATTCTTACCCTACATCAAAGATAGATTTGCTCTTGCGGATTGCGCTGGCCAGGTATTTTCCACCCACACCTGTGATGTTGTTGCAGCCGAGCCTGTGGGAAACAAACAAATGATGCCTTCTACATACCTTGTGAGAATGTGTACGTGTATGAGTCGTGCATCATCTGGAAAGCATTGCAATCAATTTTTAATCCCATAAATAAAACCATGCACGCATCGGAGTAATGTGCATTCATATCGAAACAAAGCTAGAACTTGCAATCCTGCTAAATGAGCCAAAAAATTTAATGACAAGCTCATGTGGTTAAAAAGTCAAAGCCACTGACCACATGGTCTGTCAGTAAAGATTTTTTGGAGCAGATTTTCGTGCATACCAAATCATGCAGATTTTCCTCACATATTTGGTAAGAGATCTAATATCTTTATCTATGTACAAGAGATACCTACTTGACAACCTTCAAGTGTGGACATTCTTCAATAATCTTTGCTACTAGTTTGGCTCCAGCGTCTGTGATGTAATTTTTGTAAAGACTGTAAATGGAAAGAAAAGAGAGTGAAAATGAGGTCTAAATAAAACCTGACAACATAAAGATGAACGGATGAACTCACCCCAAGACCTTAATGACTTTGTGTCTGATGAGTTCTTCTGCCAGAACCTCAATACTGCTGTCCGTCAGCTGATTCACACAAAATCTGAAAGACAGAAGAATCTATTACTGATTCCATTACATGACAAAAATTGTGGTTATACTAACGTAATACACATTTTAAGTGATATAAGCAGATTACTTTTAATTTACTTCTGACCTAACTCATTTATCACATTGCTTTAAACAGGGTAATCTTCTACCGTGTTCATATAAAAATACGAAGAGTAAGAAAATGTATTGCATTAAACGTTACATCAAGGTTTTCCAATCTGCAGTTTGTTAAGGAACTGCAGGGGTTTGTGGGTTTAATCATTTGACAGCACTATAATCAACAAAACAGTAGCCTGACTGTAGTCTGGTTCTTTGTTACAGTGTAAATATACATTTAATTACTGATTTAATTAACTACATGTACTTACTATGGTTAGGGTTTCACTTAGAGTTAAGTGCATGTAATTATCCATTATTTGCTATTATTATAATAGCACATGTAACAAGGACACCTTAAAATAAAGTGCTACCAATTCTTGGAATCTGATTATGTAATCCAGATAACTACCCAGTTCTGCCAAAAGGTAGGAACTTCATTTGTTCTAGTTCTAGTTCTTCAAACTGTATATGTTTTGGGTAAAGCCACACCCTGCCTGGCTTTTCTTACCTTATTACCGTCATTTTGCTGAAAGATGGCCTCAGTTGCTTCACGCCGTAATCGTTGATGTTGTTATTGTCCATGTCGACTCCTAGCTGCTTCCTGCGATGGTGGAGGACAAAATTCAAAGCGCTGCAATCGGCCGAGTAAATATTACAGAAGGCGATCTTAATGTAATCCGCCGATATGCCGTTGGCCGTCATCTTGGCGACGTCCTCGCTGTTCGTCTCAAATATGCACCGCAGCATCCACAAGAAATTGGGCATTGCATGCACCTTGTCGCCATCAATGTCTGTGGATGGTAATCGAGGAAGGCCTTTAAGATGCGTCTTCACGCTGTTGGACAGATACGACTTGAGCATCTTCCGTTTTTGTTTCAGTAACACCGGAGGAACAAGATGCTCCAGGAGCCCAGCATTGGGTTTGGACAACAGGCCGCATAGAAATAAATTGGTGAACTGGAAGTTGGTTTGGAAAGGGTCTTTATCTCTAGGTCTCGACTTTCCCAGGCAAGGCAAGCAGGAAAGACGCGACGACCTCTTGTACTCGCATTTGGAGAAGAACCTCAGAATAGATTCAGGAGTGGTTTTGGAGTCCAGCACCAATGAAAACGCCGCTAAGAAGGCCTGGAGGGTCTCATGGAGGAACTCGAAGTTTGCAGAGCCTCCGGATCCATCGTAATGTGAAGCAGGCCTCAGGAACCCAAACTGAAGGTCTTCATCTTCTAACCCACTGGATATCACTTCCTCCATACTGAAGACAAGTCCTCCCCGTTCCAGACCATGCAAGGCCAGCTGAGCGAACGCTGAAAGCTTCCGCTCGCCCGCTTTAAAGGTCTCCGCCGGACACCTCGTACTCCGTTTTAAAAGTCCAGGGCGTGGGATCGAGTGTCCGAGAAAGACCTCGGAGAGAAGCAAGAAGACGTTCGTGAGCGTAATGCAAGAATCCGGCAACTCAAAGTTGTCATAGACTGAATGAAGATGCTTGAAGCTCTTGAGGATGATCCAACTGAACAGCGGAATGGAGCAAAGGCCGCAGAGATGAGGATTAGCATCCAGCTGATCGGTGACCATTGTCTTGTGTTCTTTCTCTGGGAAATGCAAAGCCGTGTATCTCTTTAGGTGTTCTGGTGAGAATCCCTTCATGTAGATTTTCTTACGGATCACTCTGCTTTGGACTTCGGTGCCGCTTCGCGCGGTCAGAATCTTCCGGGAACCCTTGAGTAGTTTCCCACAAAGCAAGTTCATGAGGAGCAAAAGCGGACGGGTCTTTTCTTCCGGGGAAACCGTTTCCGGCACGTTATCCAAGTCAAAATCCGCTCTGATTTCATCGTACCCGTCGAAAGTGAAAAGCACCGTTTCTGGGAATCGCAAGATGTAGGTGAAGACCTCGTCATCGACGTCGCCATCCGGATAGCAGTTGTGTTTAAAGATCAAATCTTTCAGTGAGATCTCATCTGTTTCCTTAAAGGCGCTGAACATCCTGCATCGGAACTTGAAGAAGAACTTGGCACGAGTTTTTAGATCTCTTCTGGACCACAGGTTCTGCAGCTTCTGAAGGACGATGGATTTGCCCACACCAGCGTCGCCGGTGATGAAGATGGTCTCGGCCTGTAGGTTGAAGACTCCCTCTTCTCCCAGAAGATCATCCACACTCTGTAAGTATCCCAGACTCTCACCTCTGTCGTTCAGGAGCTCCATCTGAGTGTCCGTGTAAAGATCCTCCAGCGGCGTCTCCTCACTCTTTGAGTACGACGTGATGAAGCGAGTGTCTCTTCCCAGCTCGTATCGAAGCTTCTCACAGTACTTGCTAACTGCAAAGATGCAAAAATTAGTGCAACAAAATAATGTCATAAACGTTCAAGTGCATAAATGTAGTGTCCTACAGTATGAAAAATTTGATTAAAGTGTTTTGTTAAAATTATGTACATTGATCTGGACTTTTCATTTCATGGTTTCTGTGTTTGTAAAATGTTATGTCAGAAGTAGCACAGGTATATTTGTAGCAATAGCAAACAATACAGTGTATGGGTTAAAATAATCCAAAAATTATTAGGCTATTAAGTAAAGATCATGTTCCATGAACATATTTTTATAAATTTCCTACCGTAAATATATTATTTAGTAATATGCATTGCTAAGAACTTCATTTGGGCAACTTTTAAAGGAGATTTTTTTTTGTTTCTTTTTTTTTTTGTGCACCCTCAGATTCCTGATTTTCAAATAGTTGCCTCTCAGCCAGATATTATCAATTATAATATATCAGCATTCAGGGGATGCATAAATTTCAATTTCAAAAAATTGACTCTCATGACTGGTTTTGTGGTCCAGGGTCACTTATTTTATTTTAAAATAAAATACTCACTGGGGTCTGTGTTCACCACTGGTATGACACTAATAGTGTCTAATGGTGTGTACCGAATTTCTTCGAACCAAGGCCGCAGATCAATGTAAGCGTCATATGCTTCATGAAGAATGTGTGTGAAATACGCTGAGCACTCCTCTCCTTTACTCTGAACCAGCTCCAGGATTTTGCGAACCTGCATGTCCAAAAATGAGATGAGTTGATTAATTGTGAAATATATACTGTGCATATATATATATATATATATATATACCACACATGTAAGCCACACATATACACTATTAAACAACTATATAATCAGGTGTCAAAGGCCAAAGAAAAAAGGTAGGTTTTGAGATTTGAACAAAGACAGCGAAGGGGCGTGCCTAATGTAAAGAGGCAGATCATTCCTTAATTTGGGGGAATCCACAGCAAATGTACAGGACTGAGCTTACGCTTAGCGTTTGGCACTCTAAGAAGCAGAGAAGGTAGGGGTGTAACAGATATATATATATATATATAGGGTGGGGCAGAACCATTTAAAGATTTAAAAACAAGCAAAAGAATTTTTAAATGAATTCTGCATTATACATGCAGCCAGTGAAGTGAGGATAAAATAGAGGTAATATGCTCAATCTTGCGACTCCCTGTCAAAAGCATTTTGCACTAGCTGCAGATGAGCCAAAGAACACCCACTTAGCCCCACATATAGTGAATTACAGTAATCCAGGCCGATTAGTGACAAAGGCATAGGTTACGGTTTCAAAATGTTTCCTTGAACAACTGCCCCTATCTGACTGTCCAACTTTAGGTCAGACTTGAGTTTAACCCCAAGGTTTGTGATGGTCGGTTTGATGTACTGGAGTAGGGCACTCAAATCAACTGGAGGAGTCCCAGTAATATCCCCAAAAACCATAACTTCCGTTTTCTTTTCATCGACACTGAAAGGCCTGGATGGCTTTTATTTTTTTGCCATCAAGACACTGAAGTAGTGGTCAGACAGTCTCACTCTTTTTAATAGGGACATAGATCTGGGTAACATCCGCATACAAATTAAAAGACACGCCATGCTTCCTAATTATTGACCCAAGCAGAATAGATAGAGAGAAAAAGAAGAGGACCTAAAGCTGAGCCCTGTGGGACCCCATACAACAGAGGAGCAGGGGAGGAGATATAATCCCCAATGCTGACACTAAACATCCCACCTTCCAGACCTGAACCACTCGAGCGCTGCCCTTTTAATGCCCACCCATTTTTCCAACCAAAAACTGTCACAAGTTACCTTATCTAAACTGTAATAAGTAGTATAACTAGCTCGATTACTTTATTAAAGTAATCCCATTTGATAACTTTTTGATTAATTTTTACTTAATTGTCACTTTCTAAATCCTTCATCACTTGAAGTAAGATTATAATAACTTCATCTTAAAAGTTAATCTTAAAAAAAAATAAAGCATATACAGAAACCCAAATAGGAAATTAAAAAAGTTATCAGTGTGTCCTATTCTGTGTCCTAATCTCCTGAAACACTGGTGTCTCACATTTTAGAGCAGTGCAATTTATTAAAGATATTAATCATATCTGTGTGTGTGTGTGTGAGAGAGAGAGGTATCTGATGTAACCCCTTTGTAATCGTTAACGTTTTCAAATGTAATTTAATTACTGTTTTTTCCTCAGTAAAACTGATTACAATTACATTTATTTTGGGTAACACTTTATTTACATATTACATGTCCTTACTATTATAATAACAATTAATTATGCATAATTACATGCAAGTAACCCTAAGCCTAACTCTGACTACATGTATTTACTACATGGTTAATCAGTATTACTCACTAGTTACATGTATAATTACTCTTTATTTTAAGGTTTCCTTGTTACAGTGTAAACTTATTTTGTAATTAAATTACTTAATTTAGTTACATGTAACTAGATACTTCCCAACACTGCAGTTGAGAACACTTAAGAAGCAGGAGTAGGCCTATTAAGAAGCATTTTAGTTGGCTATATTAATTACTTCAAGTACATTATGGAAGTGTACTTCTTTCTTTCTTACTTTTTAACCTGGGTTATATATAATAGCCTGATATGATTATCATATTGAAGCATGTACCTGGTCAGTTTTGGTGCTGCTTCGCTGTATGATCTCGATGTCTTCAGTGCAGATGAACCCGTTCATCTGGAGATTGTCCAGAATACACTGCGTGTTCTTCACCTGCTCCACCAGCAGCTCGCGGTGTGACGTCAGCAGCTTCAGGTGAGACCCCTCGCTCCCGCACGAGCCCATTTTACCTGTTTAGCGCGAGACCATCAGCCCTAGAGATAATAATCCAGCCCAGGCTCTCTCTTCACGGGCATGAGGTGAGAAGTCGCGTCATCGCTGTCCGAGGCGAAAAATCAGCGAAGATTCTCTGAGATTTATGTTTTAAGACTCTAGTGTCGTGTTTCAAGACGCCTGAGCCATCTCGTCTTCCTCCAGCAAAAGAAAACAAAAAACGAAAGCTTCAGCGCACTACTGAGTGCTGTTCACTTGGTTCCGCACCTTCCATGTTAACTAGGAAGTGAAACTAATAGATGCAATCTGACCCGGATTGGTGAAAACACCCTGGATTTGCCCATCTGCGTGTAAACCATAGTAAAAAAAATACTTTTATTTCATGCTAAGTATAGCATAACTCGAGGGGTAGAGTGGGAGGACAAGTTATCGTAGTTTTAATGACATACGTTATATAAAAACAAGAGTTTTCATGTTATTAGATTTTTTACAAAACATCACATTTTAGTCTGAAAAAGCAATTCGCTTTAAACATTTTCAGCAAAATCAGAGTACAGGCCATTTTGGATTAAAATGAAAAAAATATAATCAATTATTATGAATGACAACATTATATTAAATAGTAGCCTACTTGATGCTAGCTAGCTACCTGATGCTAATATTAGAATGAATTTGATGGAAAAACAAAGGATTTGATGTTCAGAGCAGAATAACTACAGTAATTAAGCCATGTTCACCCAACTGAATTCATGTCATTCTGAAAATATATTTATCTTGACTTTATCGTGTGGTTACTTTGAGAAAAATGTTACCCCACTAAACCCTACTGATATAAAAAGTTTTAATTAAACTTTATTTGGAGTAGTGTGTGCAATGCACATTTATTAAGCCTAAAATGTGTCACTTTTGATGAGGATTGTATATCTTTAAATGTTAAATATTTAAGATGTACAATACTTCCACTTTAGCACAATTCTATATACTAAGTCTTTAACTGGACTACTTCCGCGCAATTAAAGTGCACTACAAAACTAGTTGTTCCAGTTCAGCAAGCTTAATGGATACCAGTTTAGTATACTTAGAGTACAGGCCATCTTATTAAATATGAAAATGAATTCTTAGCAAGAAATAAATGTATTTGGAATATATTTGAGTATATTTTTCACTAGGAAAGGTTGTTTGAATGAGTTGTGTGGCAAGCTCAGAGAAATAAAACGTCTCGAGGTTTATGGTTTTATGATGAGCTGCTTGGGAATTAAATGCAAAACTGGTTATATTTTACTCAGTTTTACTAAATGTGGTGTTTATACCGTTACAAAGATTTACCACTGTAACTAGTTTTCAATACATCACCATATTTAATGATTTATTTGTAATGACAATGGACACTAATGTAACTGGTTAACACTGCTAAATCCTGGAATATGTCCCAAAACACACAGAAAAAATTTGTAATGGTTTTAATTAAAAGTTGATGCATTGCCTATTTGTAGTGGAAATCATTAGAAATTTCATTTTTATTCTATTTTTGTTCTAATGTTCCTTTGAAACATATCAAAACCTTTTAATGTTCTGTGTGTGTGTGTGTAAGATAAAACACTTATGAAGTAATGTTTATGTATAATGCTTTTATAACTTTATTAATATTTGATGACATAACATTGAGAAACATTCTTAAAACAACATTTATTGAATGTCTTCATGATGTTATTTTTAATTGAATCTTTTAAAAACACTGAAAGAAAATGTTCTGAGGGCAGCATTCTGGGAATGTTCTTGTACTAGCCGTTCTATAACATTAAGAGTAAACATTTGTACAAGATTCTCCAAATGTCCTTATGATGCTATTTGTACTCGAGGAACTTTCCAAAAAAAATTGTAACCTTTAAATAAGTAACTTTGCAACTACATGTCAACTAGCAGTCATTAGAGTATTAGTAGACTGTCTGCTTAATATCTTCTAAC
>JAUCMR010000035.1:21672939-21683610 GCA_032357425.1 Enteromius argenteus | reverse complement strand
AACATTTTTATAGCTAATAATTAATATTATATTTCCTTCAATTTAATGATGATTTCCTTTTTAAAATATAAATTGGTGTTTTTTACTATTGTTTTATTTTTAATGTATTTTTATTTGTAAAAAAAATAATTGGAATAAAAGTACATATAACAAGAATGTCTTTCGTTTAAAAGTATTAAGACGTAACATCTTACTTACTTAAATCTAACATTGTGTTGAAGTATCTTGAACTTTTATATTTTTATTGATTGTAAAGGTGATTTTCTCAATATTTAGATTTTTCTGCACCCTCAGATTCCAGATTTTCAAATAGCTGTATCTCAGACAAATATTGTCCTATTATAACAAACCAGACATTAATGAAAAGACCATATATTTTATCTTTCAGATGATGTAGAAATCTTAATTTCAATAAACTGACCCTTCTGACTGGTTTTGTGCTCACATGTATATATATATATATATCAGCTTGTCTTCTAAACCTGTTGTAAAGCCTGTATCTCACCAGTGTGCCGGGGCCCCTGGGATCCCGCTGCCAGGGGCCGGAACCAGCACGGCGTTCCTCTCCTCGGTGAGACCGACCCACTGCTCCACGAGCCGAGCCTCTCGCTCCACGTCCTCTTCGGACTTCTCTGGAAATCACAGGTCATTAGCTCACAGCAGCGGCTGCATCAGATCAACACCAAACACGCTTCACACACCAACCTGACTTATTGATGATCTTCTTGATCTGCTCCTCCAGATACTCCCTGCGCTTGATGAGGGCCTCAGACCAGCGCTCCCGGACACAGTTCAGATCCTCCTCCTGCACACACACACACCGTCAGAGGGCCGTTAGGGATCACTTGAGACAGAAAACACGCCAAAAGCGAGTGGAAAAGAGTCCCATCTGAAGTTGATCCCACTGATTGATCCACATAGAGCGAGTTCATCTCACACCGTGTCTACAATAAACACCAGCGGCACAAGCAGAGCACTGGCATGTTGCTCTTTAGTTGATTCTAATCGCCTCTAAATTTTTATTGTCCTCGTTTATTTTGGATAAAAGTGTCAGCTAAATGACTAAATGTAAAGGTAAATGTCAACACTATTGTTTGATATATATATATATATATATATATATATATATATATATATTTATGCATAATTATATAAAACCTGAGATACATATTGAATATCATTAGAAGGCTGAAAAATATCGCCCAATATGGTATATCAAATATTATTATTATTATAGATAAATATTGATATATATATATATTGAACATCATCAAAAGGCTAAAAAATACACAACATTAAAAATTAAAAAGTGGCATTTATATATTATTATTGTCATCATGACTATATATATCTATATTTATATATATATATATATATATATTACAAAAATATATGACATACATATTATAAAAAATTATGAATATTATACACACTACGTATTATTCTAAAAATATATGAAACATTATATAAAATATGTATTTTGAAAACATAAAATACATATACAATAATTACACAAAATGTTCTATATTTTCAGCCTTTTGATAATAATATTAATATATATATATATATATATTTGTGCTGTCAAGCATTAATTGGCAATTAATCGCATCCATAATATGTTTTTGTTTACATAATATATGTGTATATTTATTATGTATATATAAATACATACATATGCATGTATATATTTAAGAAAAATATGTTATGTTTATACATTAAATATGTTTTATATATGTATATTGAAAGTACATACTATATGTTTTATATATATATACATACACACACATAATAAAAACTTTTATTTTGGATGCAATTAGCCCTAATATATATAAATATTTGAACCAGTCACAAGACAAGACGCAATCACAAAATAAATCTAATGCTCTTTAATGCAACAATTTAATTATTATTATAATGATTAAAAAACAAAATCATATGCTATACATTATATAAAAATGTCATTTTACAGCATGTATGCATATAGCATGTTTGTTTTTTTAATTTCCTGGTTTTATCTTTTTTATTCAAATCTTATTTTTATTTAAACTTGTTTTAAGTAAAAAAAAAAAAAATCTAAATTGTAACTTTTTTGTCTCTTTATATTATTATTTTATATGAGTATTTCAGTAACATCTGAGCACTCGGTCAAGGTCACCTTATAATATTCCTGCTTTCTGGCCTGATTTAAATCATCTTTTGTATGCATTAGATGCACTATGCCAATAACAAAAGAAGAGATTTCAGTGTAATCCAGTGTAGACACGGTGTCAGGTGCAGATCTGGAGCCAAGCATCAAAACATACAGATGAATGAATGAATAAAGGCAGATTAAATCCAGCGTGGCGTTTTCAGACAGATGAAGCACTGGTACTGTAGCTCCATCGAAACATGCAGAATCATGCAGCCATGCACTGATCATGTGACCGGTGTGTTAGAGCAGGAGTCTCTCAGCGAGATTATAACATCAGCCTCATTAATGGACGATTATGCTCTTAATTTCATCACGCTCCTGTCTGAAGCACATGATCAGCAAAGTCAGAGTACCTGATAACTATCCATATCGGCGTCTTCCTCCCTCTGCTGGAGAGAATAGAGCCGGTCACACACTCAGATCCGCTGACGGACTCACACTCACAACACTGCTGCACTTCACACATAACAATAATGAAGTCGGACCATGCCGATAACCGATAACCGATAACCGATAAATCAACCGATAGTTTTTTAAATGGATGCTGAATGAAAACTAAAGCACTACTTAACTTTATTACAAAAATAAAAAAGTACAGTACCATAAATATACGTAATCTACTTTCAATTAAATAAATACCTAAATTAATATTTATATATTAATTATACCTTGATCATTCATGTTCATTTAATTTTAATATATTAAAATATATTCTTTAACTTCTTTTCTCCTTTTCCTTTCCTTCACTCTTTTTTGCATTTCTATTTTTATTTTAACTACGCTGTGCTTTTGTAAAAATAATAATAAAAAGAAAAGTCTATTATTTTAATAACTCTGTTGTACTTCTATAAAAAAAAAATATAATAATAAAATGAAAACTTCTTAAGTGTAACATTTTAACTTTTTTTGCACTTTTGTAAAATTACAAATTAAACAAAAACTTCTTAAGTGTAACATTTTTACTTTGTTGTACTTCTGTAAACATAATAGTAAAACAAAACGTCTAAAGGCAAACCTTTGTTAGTGTAGGACGCTGCAGATTATAGTTCTTGTTAACATTTTGAATTCGATTTTATTTGAATATTTTATAGTTTGTGATTTTAGTTTCTTACGGTCTAGATGCTCTGGTGTATTTGTGTGTGTGTATGTGTTTGTTTGCTTGTGTGTGTGTGTTTTGTGTGTGTGTGTGTGTGTGTGTGTGTGTGTGTGTGTTTGTTTGTTTGTGTGTGTGTGTCGGTCTCACTGACCTGATAGCTGTCCAGAGGTCTCTGTAGTTTGATGGAGCGAGCAGAAACACAGCCGATGGAGACGGAGAGGACGGCCTCCACCAGCAGAGGGAGTGTCCCTGAGTGCTGGACCGGCCGGACACACACCTGCAGCCTCCGCGAGTGACCCTGCACACACACACACGTTTGTTCATGCTCCTGACTATCAGCGTCTCTTATTATAATGAATGCAGACCGCAGAAGCACCTGGCGCAGCTGGAACACTCCTCCAGTGCTGACGTCTCTGCTGGGATGAAGCTCTACAGAAGAATACTCGCCCTGCTCGTTCAGCTCCTGTATAGAGACCCAGAGCTCGATCTGACGCGACACCTCACTCCACCTGCCACACACACACACGGAGGTGAGCACACAAAACTAACAATACACCAGCATGGTGCATATTAGGAGTGACTCAAACTCACAGCGCTTGCAGAGACGGAGTTTGAAAACACTGCTATCATGAGCAGAAATATCACGAAGCACATCAGATTACGTATTTATATAATTGCACACAGTCTTGATGGTTTGATTATCGCACAAAACCATATCGCATTCCCAGGCATTGTCAGAATCCATAAAGAAGTTACAAATAAGTAGCACTGCTCATGAACTCACCAACATTTGGTGTTTGCCGAGTGCTATTGAGTTTTATTTATACACACGTATGACAGACTCTGGGTGTACGAGCGAGGAAACGCACCTGTCTCGAAGCGTCCGTCTCTTGGCCTGCAGTGCGTCCAGCTCCCGCACAGACCGGCCGTTCCCAGCGTACCGGTGACCCCAGACCTCGATGGCCAGAGCACCATCTGAGATGAACTCCAGAAACTCCTCTGTCACGTGCACCACGAAATCCTGCAACCAGATGGATTTATTTAGCATTTAACACCATATTATTCATAGCTGTATGAAATATGTGACTCTGGAGCACAAATGCAGTCTTAAGTACCACTGATTTTTATGACAAAAATCATTAGAATATTAAGTAAAGATCATGTTCCATGAAGATATTTTGTAAATTTCCTACTGTGAACTTTTTGATTAGTAATATGCGTTGCTAAGAACTTATCTAAGAGATTTTTTTCAATATTTAGTTTTTTTGCACCCTCAGATTACAGATTTCATATCCTATCAAACAATACACCAATGTAAAGATTATTTATTCAGCTTTCAGAAGATGTATAAATCTCTATTTGAAATAAAATATGACTGGTTTTGTGCTCCAGGGTCAAATAATATCTTAAACAAAACAAAAGTAAATAAACAAAAATTAACAACAGTAATATAAACAGCTGTTATATTAAAATCTTTTATTGCTATTTTTGATGAAAAAACATTATTTATTTAATAATAATAACAAAATAATAATATTTTGCCATTCTTATGCCACTTCTAGGAGCACTAGTAAACAGATAGATAAATAGTAAGTACATAAATTATTTACTTAATTAAAAGAAAAAAACAAAACAAAACAAATGAATAAAAAATAAAATACAATAAAAATAAATAGGAAATAATAGGACATTTAATAGGATATAAAAGCACTAGTAATAATAACAATAAAATAAATCTAGCTGTTTACCGGGGTTCAAGCATTTTTAAGGCCTTTGAGGTTAAATAGGGACACCTGGGTGTATGGCTGACACATTGAAAGCACATCGAAAATGGACAGTAGGCTCATAGACACACACACACACACACACATACATACACACACACACACACAGGCATACATTCACACACATTGTGTTGAAATTTTAGATATTTGAAATAAATGATAGGTGACAGCTATTGCAAGTCTTCTCTTTTAAAGAGTTTATATGGTATTTTCATGTTTCACTGTAATGATTATCTGGCAAAATTGTAAAAAAAGTGTATGAGTAAAATGGTAAACTTCAACTAAATGTGATTTTAAATGTTATAATAGAGATTTTTATAATATCTCCATCAGCAAACATGAAAAGCACTGTTCGTGTGCTCATTAGAGGTCCTCCGCTGTCATCTAGTGGTTATTAATTGCAACTTCTTACACAACACAGTGTTTAAGTGTTAAAATCATTATAGTGTTTTTTGTCAAAACTGTTTGATTGACATCATTAATCCCAGAGACAAAGTTGTTCAAAACGAGGAGATCTATCATATGATGTAAAGATTTAATGTTTGTGTGAATATATGTATATGTTCTAAAATTTGAGGTCATTTTCTATAGAAATAGTGTCTTTTTGAGGCAGTTTTAGCTGTTATAGTCTGAGTCTGTTATAGTCTGAGCTCTATAAACTTTGAATAATTGTTAAGAGTCATGTGTCACATGATTTTACCATGTTTCGTAAAGTTTTGAGTTTTTGTTTATGTTTTATAGGCCTTAGGGTTCATGCAGCAACGCCCCATGTTTAAACGAGCCAATTATAGCTAACCAAAGATTTTTTTGATAATTATTGATCTAGAGAGTCCACAGATTATTAATGCAGTGGTTTGATCGAGATTGAGCAAAAAAAAACAGTAGGTAATGAACGATTTGATTGTCAGCAATGGTTCTTGAGGCAAAGTTGCTCAGTATGAGGAGAGCTATCAAATGATACGCATATTGTGTGGGTGTGTCAAACACCACGTGATTACTGAGCCAAAAAACTTGCTAGCGCCAACTAGTGGCCGATTTTTTTCAAAATTCTTACAGACCTTTAGGACCATGAGTTGAACATGGCCATCGAGTTTCGTTCCGATCGACCTTCGTTAACCTTGTCTAATAAGTGATAATATCTAATTGGCCGATGGTGGCCATGTTTTTTGAGATATGCCAATGTCCTCATAGATCCTTATTGGACATTGGACAAAGACACTGCATTTCAAGTCAATCGGACTAACGGTTTACCAGAAACAGTTTTTTCAATCTTACATACAAAAAACAGTTACTTCAAATAAACGTTAACTGACATAAAACAGAAAAATCAAAACTACAAAAAGCAAACAGTATCTCACTGATGCTAAACAACACAGGTGTGAATGTCTTTACCCTGCAGTGGTCAAAGTGCACAGTGAAGTGGGCGTCAGCTGTCTGAGAGGGGGGCGTGTCCGGGCTGACGATGGGCGGAGCCACAGCGGGCTCTGATTGCTCCCAGAAGGAGTACTGACAGAAGACGAAGTTAGAGAGGTTCAGAGGAAGACCGGACGCCTCTCTGATCCGCACCTGACACAAGATTATTACATAACATATTGATTATGAATTAATATATCTATAAATAAATCTCAAATTATTATCAATTACACATTAAATACTTGCTACAGTAATATTTAGCTGTAAAAATTAAGTATTTAAGAAAAATAACAATTATTATTATTAATCATTATTTTATTTTACAGTACAAATGATAAAATTACAGTACTTTTTTGTTTTTAAACATTAAACCATGAAGCTTTTTTTTGATGGAAAAAATGCAAGGAGGCACCCTGTTTTATCGACAACAGTTCATTAAGATGCTTTGAGTAAGTTGTTGTTCTTCTCAAACATGAGATTGATAAACGATCGTGTGTTGTACCCTGCAGGTGAGTTTTCGGGCCATGTGGACGATCTCTCCATTGTTGTCCATGACCTCGTACCCGCTGCTCTCGCTGGAGTTCTCCGAGGAATCGTCTCCTCCGGCCAAACGCTCAGGAACCACGCCGCTCACGCGAAGCAGCTCCACCTGCAGACGACCTGCCACCTGCCAACAGAGATCCAATGGTGAGAGACGCCTCGAGGGCTGAGTTCACACCAAACACAAATTTAATTATTAGCTAGGGTGTTCCCACCAGTTAATCAATGTGTGACAACACATGCCGATACCGATAATATATTTTCTCGTTTTTCTTCGCTTTTAAACTACTCATAAAAGTGGGGAGCGCATTTTTTAGTTTCACTTTTAGATTATCAGCAATTCGGCGTAAATCAATTGTATGTTTTTTAGTTTGTTTGAGTTCTCCCTCTTTTCCTTTACGTTTAAATAGTTTGTAAAAGTGGAGTGCACATTTTACACAATTTGGCATATGAAAAAAATGGAAAAACGCATGCTCTGTGTGCAATGACCTTAATTGTTAGTTTTTAGTTTGTTTGAGTTTTCCTTTTTCCTGTGATTTTAAACAGCTTGAATGCCCATTTTTTACTTTCACTTTCAAAGTAGTAACGATTTTGTAAGCAGTTGCTTAAATAAGTGAGTTGGACAAAATATAAGGTCAAATTCGCTTAGCCTAAATATAAACTACAGAACTTTAATTAACAAAATTAATAAAAAATACACCATGCTATGTCTAATATAAAATATCATAACTTACACAAAATTTAATATGCATACAAAACTAAAACAATCAGCAAGCACTGTGGAACAAAATAAATAAGTCACAATGAACATAACCGTCGTCATTTCCCCCCGACATCTGATCTGCAGAAGTGGATTATGTTTGTATTTGAAGGAAACGTGCACCCGATCTACCTAAAAGTGTCTATGTTTACGCGAATCTTTCATGAGAAGTGAATATAAGGTTCTTTTATGAATCTTTGTAAATCGCCTTTTCTAATGATGTCCTAGTTAGCAGGTTCTGCCGCTAAAGTAAACAGAGAGCTCATTAGCATTTAAAGGAACATGCTCTGAAACAGCCCGCTGTCAACATAGCTGATTTTGACAGGGTAAAAAGGTGTTTTTTTCACTACAATTAAGAAAATGGAACCAAAGTATGTCGACTTTCATTAAGACCCTAAAGGATCTTATTAATAAATCTTAATTAATAAATTCAATGATTTAAAAGTTCTGTTTAGAAATATCGGTATCAAGGATACAGACCTTTAAAAATATCGATATCATATTAAAAACAAAAAAGTGGTCTCGTCCATCCCTAATCTAGAGAGTGACGTGATGCACATATCTGCTTCGTGTTTCGCACCGTAACAGCCTGTTCACTACAAAGATGTCTGATCACCTCCCCCTGCTGGCTGATGATGGGAACGGCGTACTGCAGATTCACGTCATGAAACAGACACTCCAGGAAGACGTTTGCTACGCCGATCAGATTGTGATTCTCCTGCGCTTCATAGAACGGATCGCCGGCCTTACTGTGCAGACGGTTCACCTGGGAGAAACAGAAAAAACAACACTAAATCAATCATAACAGGGAACATCTGAGACGTTCTAAGACCAAGTAAAGAAACTGGAAATAATAAATGAAAGGAGACATGAAATTCATCAACCTGAAGCGAGTTTATGATCAAAACAAGATCAAACATCTGTCGACAAGGTCAGGAAAATGACCTTTTCAAAGAAACAAGTAAATAAATGAGCAAATGAGAAAATAAACAAATAAATACGGAAAAATAATGATAATGAGTGAATAAATAAATAAATTAATGTGTAAATACATAAAAAATAAAGAAATTATTAAATGAGCAACACATTAATTAGTATATATATTTAATAAACAATTAATTAACAAATAATAAATACAAACACACGCATGTATATATTTAATAAAAATGTCATGCTTATATATTAAAGATATTTATATTTAATATAAAATATAAGAATATAAATGTATATGCATGTAAATATTTTCAAAATATGTACTGTATGTGTGTGGAGTTAACAAGACAAAAATGTAAAAAAATTTTTGCAGTACATGCAACATTTAATGAATTCTCTGAACTTAATGAATTTTACTTTCTACTCTGATTTAAGACCTTTTTACGCCATTAGTTTGTGGAAAAGAGAACTAAGGTCAGACCCGCAGAAACTCTACTTATTACACTAGGATTCAGCTTTTTCTGCTCACTAAAGCTGCGATTATTTGAAAAATACAGTAATATTGGAACATGTTACTTTAATTTAAAATAAGTGTTTTATATTGTAATATGTAATTTTTTTTCTGTGATCAAAGCTATATTTTCAGCATCATTACTCCAGTCAGAAACATTTCTGATTATTATCAATGCTGAAAACCGTTGTGCTGCACTATATTTCTGTGGAAACAGTAATGCGTTTTATTTTTCATGATTCACGGATAAATAGAAAGAACAGTATTTATTTGAAACAGAAATATTTTGTAACATTATAAATGTCTTTACTGTCACTTTTGATCAGTTGAACCCATCTTTGATGAATAAAAGCACTCACCACCTCCTGTGTTCCTTCCCTCCAGTCTCTGTAGTGGTCTCTCATGTCCACGAGTTTGTTCTCTAGTTTCTCGATGGTCCACACCTGTGTTCCCTTCCTTTTGCGTCGCACCTGGATGGCCGGTTCACTGACTATAGCTCCACGCTGGCGTTAAAATAATAACAGCAATGTAATATTACAGAGTGTGAACTGCATAGGTTTCCTTATTCTTTTATATATTTTAATACGTACAAGTCAGAATAAGCATGTTGTTTGAATTTCTACAAAAAACTATTGTATTACACTGAATGACAATGTAACATTATTTAAAACTGAATCTAGTTTATACTTGAGTCTCTGTGTTGGTTCTGATGATGAAAGCAGTGAGTGTTTCTCACCTTGCGGTTAGCGCTGAGGTTAGCGGCCGGGATCTGAAGCGTCACCTGATAGTCTGTGAGTTTATGCATCTCCTCGGACAGAAAGTTAGCTTCTCGCACCAAAGCGTTGGCTCGGATCACCTGCTCACGGAGCCGAGACAGACTCTGACGGAAAAGCTCGTCCCTGAAACACACACACGAGAAATACAGATCTGTGCCACACCTAGTGAGCTGCCTACGTAGGGAGGATTTTAAGGCATCACAGACACAATCTCCAACATGTAGGGTGTTTAAGAAAGGAAGACCGCATGGTTATGGCACAGGCGTAGTTGGTTGTGTGTGTGTGGCTGACCTGTCGTCACTCCACAGGCGTAGTTTGTTGTGGGTGTTGTGTGTCGGGAAGCTGCTGCAGCGCTGATGCTGAGACACTTTCTCCGGAGACAGCTGCTGTCGAAGAGACTGAAGCTCTCGCTCGTACATGACCCTCTGCTCCTCCAGAGCCAGCCGCTTCTCCTCCACATACTGCTTCTCCAGAGCCTGAACCGCCTTCTGCATCGGGTCTGAGACCAGAACACAACATCACACAACGTCTGAAGGAGCGGTTAACCCAAACACATCATGTCTGGAGCACAGAAGCAGTCATCAGCAGCACAGTATGAGTGTAGCAATACACAACAATGAATCGAAATGATCAATTTCTCTTTTATGCCAAAAAGTATAAGTAATGA
>JAUCMR010000035.1:21631967-21642451 GCA_032357425.1 Enteromius argenteus | reverse complement strand
GATATAAAGTCGAAATTGCGAGATACAAAGTCAGAATTGAGAGAAAACAATTCTGAAATATAAACTCGTAATTCTGAGAACATATCAGTCTTTTTTAAGCTCAAAATGGAACTTTATAATTTGAAATTGTGAGTTTTTATCTCACAATTCTGAGAAAAAAAGGCAGAAAAAATGTTGCATGTGAAAGTGAAACAACAAATGCATATGCAAAGATCGGCCTCAAAATGAACCGTGTCCATGTTTTTTCATTGCTAATGTCTTTAGTTAATCCTGACTATTTTTTTTAATGCCAAAAGAGGGGTTTGTGCTCATGCAAACTGTTTGAAGTATGACTAAAAGTAGTCCATAAGATGCAAAAGACTGATTTTAAGTAAAACAACTGATTCCAACACAGTAAAGTGTGATTTATGAAGCTGAGAGTACTGCACTCATGTGGTAGTTTGAATATTTAACATACAGCAAATCTAAGGGTGGAGGTTTGTAGAAATTAATGAATTACAGGCAATCAAATTAAGCATGGGAACCCCATACTGTAATAACCAACATTCAACATGGCTTTAGTATTAGTCACATGTCTGTTGGTATCACAGCAGTGAAACATTTCAGGCATACTTCAGCTCACAAACCTGAAGATCATATTCTCATCTCTGCTTAAACTGCTTGTGCTATTTAGCAATAAACCACCAGACTCTAAACAAAGCAAATGACTGCTGACTACATTAAAGTCTAATGAAAAAATCACTTAAAGAAGAGAAAAGTGGACTGGACTGACTGGTTATGTACAGACTTATACTTTCTTGATTCATGTTAGTTATTCTGAGGACATTAAGCCAAGCCTTGAGCAATAAACTTGTTCTGCTATCACAAATCATATAAACACATTTAGCCCTGATTTCATTAGAATTAGTGACAGAACACGAAAATGAATAGGCCAAAATTGCATCAGCCGATAATCATGACTGATCTGCCAATTAACAGAAGCACTGCTCTTCTCACTTTATCAGCTCTAAACCCTAACAACATCCTTTTTTTATAAATTATTTAACGCATTTTAAACATACCTGTACTTATTTAAATATATAAAAGAAAAAAGCGATCATAATAAATGTTTTTAGAATTTAAACTATTAAAATGTCTTACTGGTAAAACCTAGTGGTCTGAAGGATAGTGGAAAAAATGGTAAAGATTTAAAATTAGTATTTGCAATCCTTAAATATTCTTTTAAAGTTATCTAATGATTCTTGGTTTAATTTCGCCTGATTAATTTTAAAAATATTTTTTGTAGTTTAACTATTTACACTGAATGGGATTTTAGTGAGTGCCTTCAGTAAACCATGGTTTAAAAAAAATAAATAAAAAGACAAGAATGAAAAAATAAAAAAGTCATCATTCACTCTTATTGCTCCAAACTTTCTATGATTTTCTTTCTTCCATGTATCATAAATAGAGTATTTTTCCATGCAATGCAATCCTGCCTATATGCATGCATTAATTCAAATACGTGACCCTGAAGAACAAAATCAGTCATAAGGGTCAATTTTTTTAAAATGAAGATTTATGCATCATCTGATGGGACAATATTTGGCCGAGATACAACTATTTAAAAATCTGGGGGAAAAAACATCAAAATATTGAGAAAATTGTCCAAATAAAGTTCTCAGCAATGCATATTACTAAAAAAACATTAAATTTTGGTTTATTTACAGTAGGACATTTACAAAATATATTCACGCAACATGATTGTTACTTAATATCGTTGGCTATTGCTACAAATAGGCCTGTGCTATCATGACTGCTTTTGTGCTCCAGGGTCACATATGCATAATTAAATATCCATGTTTGAGCTGCTCCAGTTCTCAGCAAACATATGCACTCTAGTTATCAGCGTTGTTCACTTGTACACTCCAAACTGCTGAATTTTTCTAATATAATATCATATCATTCTGACATCCCTGTTCTCTGCTTATATGAGTTACTGAAAACCTCAATGTGTTCAAGCACAAACTGCGTAAAAGCATGCAACGGTTATCTACTGTACGGCATTTTGAACTTCAGCACTGCTGCAAACATGAGGCCTGTCCAGGAATTTCACAGCAGCGCAGAAGTTTCCCAGCTCAGGCCATCGAGAGCACGCCCAAAACGGGCCCCGAGCTCACTTCGGCTACTCGTGCATGAACAGCAACCCAAGCAGAGCTTCTCTGAGCATGCATCTGACCAACAAACTCCTCTGGGCAGCAACGTGACGCTTCTGCCCTGATACAAATCTCAGCAAAAACACATGCATGCAATTTGTGAAAGGGCTTGAAATGACAGCTTTCACCTATAACGAGGAGAAAAACGGTCACTTTAATAAAAAAACAGCACATTTAATACATTTAACATGACTGTACCTGCTTTCTCCTTTTGCATTAGAGGGCGGTGGGTGAAGAACAGTCTGGTTTTCCTCCATCTCAACCACGCATTTTGTGCTGAGCTCAATCTCTGCAAGCCAGAAGTTGTTAAAACTCGACTAAAAGTTCGATTTTTGAAGGTAAAAAGTCTAACACTTCTTGTGTGCATATGCAACAACCATAACTGGCTACAGCAACTTATTACCGGCAAAAAAACAATTTAGTTTTGACATATCAATGCTTGTTTTTGACTTTAAATCGTCTCTTACCTCTCCTGTTCATTGGTCGGACTCGAACCGCCACTTTTACCTTCGTATCCGACATTTTTGCACAATTTTAAGGCTTTAAAGTGGAGGAGAAAGCCGCTAGCAGCTCCGCGCGGCTAGCAGAATAATAACATCAAACTCCCTGCAAAGTCTCCCGCAGAAACGTCTGAGGTGCTTGTACCCTGCTAAAACACCCCAACAGTCCATACCCGAGAGGAAAGAGCAGTGAATATTAATCCAGACGAGACTTGTGTTGTGTTTGAGCTCAGTGTGTGTGTTTATAAAGGATCCTCCGCCGCGGAGAGAGCAGCTCCAGCATCATCCAGACCGCCATCTTCCGCCGACTGACCCCAAAAACACACACAAATGTGCAGTGTGCATGAATATGCATGAATGCAATGAGTTTAAAAGAGACCAGATGCACCACAAAGACCTGTCTAGCTCCTATATGGCGATATAAAACGATTGGTCGTGTTAGAAGAGGAGGAGAAACAGCCTTGTGTCTGTCATGCTCAAAACAAATGTTTCTTCTGCACTTGCATTTGTTGATTGCTTCTTTCGAAAAAGTAGGCTACTGACATAAGAAAATAACATCAGAAATATCTAAAAAAAATATATATATATTATTTTAATAGGCCTGAATCGATTAATAAAAGTCAGTTTTTAAGTGACAGATAAAATAGCTAGGTAATAGTAATGAATTTCTAGACTAGTTATGTTATTGACTTTCTAATAATTGCTAAATGTAATAAAAGAAACAAACTACAGAAGCAGCATGTGCAGAAAATAAAGACCGTATAATTATGTATACATTAAACGCAGATTAAATGTGCCACCTACTAAAATGTAACCATTTTCTTAGAAAATTTGGTACTCATATGTTTGTTTTTTATTTGTTTAATATTATTTTGCATTGAAACAACACAAAAAAACAGAGAAGAGAAATCAAGTCTGATGCAATGCCACACAGAACCCAAAAAATGCACTGGACAAAAGTATTGGCACCCGTAACTTAAAATTGGGTAGCACCCTCTTTAAAAAAAAAAACCATGAATGAGTTTCTTGCACCTCTCTATGGAAATTGTGGACCACTCTTCAAACTGCTCCAGGTCATTCAGATTTGAAGAAGTATTTTGAGATCTTTATCCACCATTCGAACAATCCTTCATTGTAATTTTTCATTCATTTTGCTCTTCCGTCCACGTCCAGGGAGGTTAACTACAGTGCCATGAGCTGTAAACATAAACATTGGCTGTAAATACATTTTAATGACATTGATATTATAATGATATTATATATATTAAGCCCAATCCAAGGCATCTTTTACGCATAGCCACGAGTGCCCTGAAATATATAACTTATATACTTCTTTTTGCACTGTTCTTGTTGTACGCAGCTCAAATGCAAACACTTAGCGATACTAATGCACGGTTATGTCATGACAGTAAAGCACATTAATCTGATTTTCTCTAGAGAAAGTGCAGGTCGTTGAGATGTGAGTTACAGTTGGAAGTGCTTTATAACATGCTGTGACGACAACAGCAGTCTGGTGCGATCAGGGGAAATGGAGCAGAGCAGATTATGGGATTTCCCCAGGGTTGCTTTAATCACTGTGGATTAAACATTAAGAATTTATCAAATTATTTAATGCATGCAATTGTAAAAAAGCATACGCCCGGTTTAAGAGCTACACTGGGCGTGTATTCATTTCAAATGACTTTGATTAAATGTTGCCCTGTAGCAAGTTCAAGGCATGATTTGTGTCAATGTCCTTCCCAAACATATCCCATGATCCCATGATAAAAAAAAGTTCATTTAAATTACATACCAGTTAACAATTTTGTTATTATTAATGCACTGAATGTCAACCAGTGCTTGAATTTCTTCAACAATGAATATCAGGGGTGACTGACATACAAATCATTGAATATGTTTTTGCGTTTCACAGGGTAAACTTAATAAGAAAAGAAAAGTAGGCTTGGGAAGTGTGCTGTATTTTAACATATACTTAATTATCCAAAATGACTTACTAGAGGTAAAATTAATGGAGAATCCCACTGGAGAAACCTGCAATTGAGTGCATTGATTAATACATACATTATACAATATATACACAAATGCATTGGCATTTCGTACATGCTTGTGCATACATTGTATGTAATATCATTAAAACAGACTAACAAGTCAAATTCCCAATTTGACCAATAAACGTGAACTCTAGAAACCTTCCATTTATTAGTGAGGAGTTTTAGCCACTACCCCACCAAACCTGAACTCAACACAGTACAGTCAATCCACCTAAAATAATTAGTTGTGCATTGACACTTCTGTTTTTCAGAGCGAGGCAGTAACTGATTCCATGTTATCTGATTCCAAAAAATATCTACCGCTGACATACTTTCAGAGTTTGTCTTCCAGTTTAGTTGATATCCACACAAAGATCAGTCAGCAGTAGTCAGGAGGATGTAATTACACAGAAAGTTGAGAGGATACAAAGCATTTGACCACTGAAATTACAAAAATCATTGGTTTTAAGAAGTGCTATCTTCAAATTTCAACACTGCATCAGCTACTGATGAACATCGTAATGTTAATAAAATGTTAAGTTAATATTAGTGCTGTCAAACGATTAATCACATCCAAAATAAAAGTTTTTGTTTACATAATGTGTGTGTGTACTGTGTATATCTATTATGTCTATATAAATACACACACACACATGCATGTATATTTCTGTAAAATATTTTTTGTTTAGATATTAAATAGTTTTATAGATAATACAAATTATATTAATATAAATATATACATGTAGATATTTTCAAAATATATACTGTGTGTGTATTTATATATACACATAATAAATATACACAGTGTACAGACAAATATTATGTAAACAAAAACTTTTATTTTGGATGCCATTTATCGCGATTAATAATTTGACTAGTTACTGTACATATTTGTAAATACATGGTTCAAAAGTAATCTAAAAATAATCAAAAGTAATCTGATTACATTACCTAAAATGTGTAATGTAATGGATTATGCTACTAACTACAATTTTTGTCATCTAACTTATTTAGGACGCGAATAATCACGATTAATCATTCGACAGCACTGGAAATTATTGCTGTTAAATGGTTAATCGCATTCCAAAATAAAGTTCTTGTTTATATGAATGTGTACTATAAGTATATAAACAGTATATATATTTCGAAAATATTTTATTTATATAATTTTATTATATATTATTATATTTAATATACAAATATAATTTTTTTCTTAAATATATACATGACTTTTATTTTAGATGTGATTAATCATGATTAGTTAATAGCATAATCCATTCTATTACACATTTTAGGTAACGTAATCAGAATACTTTAGATTATTTTTAGATTACTTTTGAACCGTGTATATGCAAATGTGTTACTTATTAACTAGTGCTGTCAAATGATTAATCGCAGAAAAAAGTTTTTGTTTATATGTGTGTGTACTGTAAGTATATATAAATACACACACATACAGTATATATTTTGAAAATATTTACATACATGTAATTTTATTATATATAAATATATTTAATGTACAAATATATATTTTGTTTTAAATTTCTATATATATATATATGACACATTATGTAAACAAGGACTCTTATTTTGGATGCGAATAATCGTGCAAATCAGTGCTGTCAAATGATTAATCGCATCCAAAATAAAAGTTTTTGTTAATATGTCTGTTTACCGTACGCATATAAACAGTATATATTTATATAAAATATAAAATATTTATAGCATTTTATTATATATAATTATATTTAAATATACAAATAAACATTTTTTCTTAAATATATACATGACTTTTATTTTGGATGCGATTAATCGCGATTAATCGTTTGACAGCACTGCAAATTACATGACAAAACTTGTAGCTAGTAGCATAATCCATTAAATTACACATTTTAGATAACAATCAGATTCCTTTTGATTATTTTTAGATTACTTTTGAACCGTGTATAACCAAATATTTGTAAGTAAGTCTTCATTTTCAATCACAATACAAGTCTTCAGTATCCACGGCGTAGAACTTGACCGAATGATCGCCGCTGTCCAAAACGACTAGCCTGTTCAGCTCCGTCGAAGCTAACGCCGCGGGACGCACGAGTCCACTCGCTAACGGAGTCAGAGCAAAGCTTTTCTGTGGATTTCCCAAACTCCAAACCATGCCGTTCTGCACGTCCCCGACAATCACGTCTCCGTTTCTATCGAACGCCACCGCAGATATAACCAAACTCAAAGCGCTCTTCAAGCAAAGGCCGAAAGCGTCCACCTGCGTCAGAGGAACGAAGTCTCTGCTGAACATCCTCAGCCTGAAGCTGCTCTGAAGTCGCTCCACAATTGCGATGTTTCCCGAAGCTCTGCAAACAGCAACCGAACGCGGGCGTATCATGTCCTTCAAAACGACTCGGTTCGCTAAAACCACGCTGTGAGGAAAGTCCATCACGACCTGGTTTAGGGTTCCCAGCTGGGCATCGGTCACTAAAACTCGCTCACGGTCATCCACTTCTACACCCCACGGCAGTCGAAAACCTCGAACGGTGACCAGAGGATGGCCTTTGGACGAGAAGACTTTGAGTGATTCGTCACCAGCATCGGTGACCAAGACGTGTCCAGTTCTGGTCAATGCAACATCTAGTGGATAACAGACTTCTGATGGCCTTCCAAAGGCATTTAAAAGAGTTCCTTGTGCACTAAAAACAGCGACTCGTTTCTCAGCATCGTGCACCGCTACAATCTGTCCTGAAGTTTCGTCCACAGCCATTCCAGTCGGGTTGACCATCGTCCCCCATCCTCCAAAGACTGACTGGAGATGCAGTGTCCCCCGACCCACACCTTCAGTCCGTTCTTGACCATCACAGGATGGTTTTCTTCTAAGAAGAAGCTCTTGGAGATCTGCAAGCGCTCGGCACTCGGAGGTGCTGCCAGCATCCCACTGTCTCCTACAAAAAGGACAGTCCAGTTTCTTCTGGATGGGGTGAGACAAGGCACAGACGCATCTGAGACAGAGCACGTGGCCACAGGGAAGGTTCTGTGCCGTTTGGTCACGCTTCTGCAGCGAGAACAACTCAAAACACACTTTACACTCCAGCAGGTTTGAGCGGATCTCTGTCAGGATGTCTTCGGCTCTCAGACGTGTCTCGGACATCTTGAGCTGTATATAAATAAATACTGGTTTAATGACTGGCAGAAGTGCTGTGATACTTTCAGGGGATGAGAGAGAGCTTTACGACAGCAAACCTGATCATGTGACCGTATAAACAAGAGCTGAGAGTCTCTACTGCCCTCGTGTGGCCAGACGAGAAAGCACAGCAGAGAAACACCTGCATATAAAGACATTTTACTATTACTGCAATTAAAAAGTCTAATATGCATATACAGATCTCATCTATAATAAGCACTGGTTTATGATTACATATTTTAAGTTTGAAGTAAAAATACTTTATTAAATTTTGACATTATATTTTGCATTAAAAATGGTGTGCACTATAATGTGACATCATAATTTACTATAAAGTACTACTGTAAATCGTACAATTGTGTAAAAACAATTGAAATCTGAATTATTATTATTTATAATACATTATTAAACATTACAAAAGTGGGATTTTTAGTATAAATAGTCAATATATTCACCACAATCATAAAACTGCATAAAAGCACTTAGAATCTGTTTTATAATCATGAAGCATTACAAAAGGGAAAATCTGATATTTTGCATAAAGAAAATTCTACATATAATGTCTATATGTGACATTATGTAATATAAACATAAAACTGTAAAACGGCAATTCAAGTCTATTATCATAAGTCTTAAAATATATGAATTATATAAAGAAAATCATCAATTCTATGATAGCGATTAAAATCTTTATAATATTCTTACCATTAGTAATAGGAAGTGTTGCAAACTTTTATTTTGCATACAAAAATATTCAATATATGTACTGTGACATCATTTACTAAAATAAAAAAAATGAATGAAATAGCAATAAAAACAATCTATATTTTCATTAATAAAGCATTATAAATTTAGAACTGAATAGCAATTAAATAACACCATTATTAATAAACAGATATTTTAAATCGTACAATTATATATAAATAATATAAAATAAAATATTTAATATTTTATTAGTATTATTAATAATTATTAATATATAATATAGTTGGCAAATACGCTTAATTGTCCTGAAGATTGCACAACAAAGCATGGTCCTTCAACAGGTTTTGTGAAACATGATCTGGTTTTGAGGGGCTATTTCTGTCTGATATGTGACTCTGGTTAGAGCTGGTCAGATGAGCTCAGCGTCCACTAATGCAGATCCTGACCGCTGTCCTGCGCCAAAAACACTCAAACACTCACTTATTTCCACACTCTCCTCCAGAGAGCCATTTCATCCAGATATGATTGTGACTAAATGTTAAAGCACACACTACTAAATCTATAGACCAGTTCATTATCTATACTTTATTGGTTATCTACTCCTGTGAAATAATTTATGTAATTGTACTATAAAAAACGGCATCTGCTAATGATCTGGCAGGATTTTTGTTTCTGAAGGGACTCATTGTGCTGGTTTAGAAAAGCCCAAAACACCACAAAATGCAGGAAAATACAAATCACAAGAAAGATGAAATTTAATCACAAAATTGAGTTACATCCCAAGTAGTTGCATGTAAAGCGAACAAACACATAAACGAACGTCATATAGAGAAAAGCTGCAGAGTTCAGTCACGTCGTGCCATTCTTCACTGGAAACTAGTTTAATATCACTGAAAGACACGGAATCGTTTACAATTTATGTGAAATGCAAAAAAAAAATAAAAATCAGGACAAAAAGGCATTGAAATGTTTCAAGGTGGCTAAACACACACACACACACACAACACCAGAGTTTGGCAAACGGATATGAAGCAGATCGTCACATTAATACAGGAACAGGACGAGCTGGTTTATTAGGAACACTTAACAGACACGTTAGTGCCAGTAACTAACCACTGACAGACTAGTTAACGGATAAGGGCAAAACACTTCAGTCTGAGCATACTGCCATTAAAACAAGAGCAGATTTACATCAGCCATGCTCTTGAGTCTTCATACACACACACACAGGTGAGAGTTACTGAATCATGCAGGCACACAGAAGTCTGCGAAGGCTTGATCAGGATCATATTAACATGATTAACAGATGAGTCTAGCACACATGCAAAACTAAAAACTACAAGCTTATTTCCACCCAGGAACATGACTACTGAAATCTCACAAGTCTGAATTTTTCATAAGAAATAATACTACATAATTTGTGAAAATGCAATGTTTACAATAGAGCTGTCAAACAAATAATGGCATTCAAAATAAAAGTTTGTTCACATAATATAGGCCTGTGTGTGTACTGTGTATATTTATTATTTATATAAATACACACGCATATAGTATATATTTTGAAAATATTAAAATATGTTTATACATACATATATATATATATACACATAACATTTGTCTTAAATATATACATGCATGTGATTGTATTTCTATATATACACAGTATACACACGTTACATAAACAAAAACTTTTATTTCGGGGGCGATTAATCTTTTAACAGAACTAGTTTAAAGTTTCTCTGTTGCTTTTCTCTGCACTGTATATAAACTGTATTTCTGTACTGTATACAATTACATTTTGGACTGTGCAATCACAAATGAAAGAAAAATGTCAAATCTATGTAACCAAAAAAAAACATTTGAAAAGAATTGAAAGAAAAGTCAAATG
>JAUCMR010000035.1:21585392-21598207 GCA_032357425.1 Enteromius argenteus | reverse complement strand
AATTGTAGTTCCCGCTCCATTCGCCTGAGCAAACTTTTCTCAGAAGACCTATCATTTTATCGAGTCACGCGACCACGCTATTATCGAAAAAAAATGATATCGCGGTACGACGGTATTTACAATACCGTTACATCCCTAATAATAAGTGAAGTGTGCTATAGTTGTAGTGTTTGAGAGACTATATTTGTCTGTGTTGGCCAGTCAAACCACAGCCTCTGAGTTTCCACTGGGCTTCAGTCAACAAAACAAACAGCAGAAGACAGGGGCCCACTTCCTGTTTCACACTTCCTGTCTCAACAGCTGCTGTTTATGTACACCTTTTGCCCACCACAGACCCTATTATCTGATCACACGTCCCCCAGGTCTTAACTCCACTAAACATGAAGAACCACACAGACATTTATACACAGTGACATTTTCCACACAAGTGTGTGTGTGTGTGTGTATCTAACTATCCACTGTGTGTGTATCTAACTATACTACAAATACCAAACAATTTCTTATCATATATATATATATATATAAATATTTATGCATGCATTATGTGCTAACGTTGTTGAAAGAAGTCTCTTGTTTACCAAGGCTGCATTTATTCAATTAAAAATACAGTAAAATTTGTTAAATATTTTTATAATTTTAATAACTGTTTTCTATGAGAATATATTATGAACTATAATTTATTTCTGAGATTGAAACTGAATTTTCAGCATCATTACTCCACACACGATCCTATCAAAAATCATTCTAATATACTGATTTACTAAATCTAAAAATTTTCTTTCTCTCTGTTTATATATATATATATATTAGTGCTGTCAAAAGATTATTTGCAATCATTTGAATTCAAAATAAAAGTTTTTGTTTACATAATAGATGAATTATGTGTTTATTTATTATGTATACATAGATACAAACACATGCACGTATATATTTAAGAAAAATAAGTTGTTTATATATTACATATGTTTATACATATATAACAGAAAATATAAGAATATAAATATATACATGTAAATATTTTCAAAATATATATACAAAATATATACAGAGCACAGACCATCATTTATTAATGGTGCTCAAATATGAGTAGCGGTGCTATTATCATGTCCGGGTCCAAATGATGGTACTCTGATGTTTATGTATCTGTGTGACTCTCACCGGAGGAGGTCTGGAGGCTGCAGTCGTGCTCTAGCTCGTCCTCCTCGATGCAGGCGTAGGGCCAGTGGCCGAGGGCCGGGTGAGACGGGTGAGACAGGTTCAGAGAGCTCAGCAGAGAGGACGAGGACTGGCTGCTGGACGACGACGAGCTGCTGTTAGAGATGGTGGAGTGAGGTCTCTTAAACGGCGTGGAGTGATCGAACGAGGACACGGCGATGGATGCCCGCACCCGAGACTCTGCAGAGAACAAACACACACATAAACAACACAAATATGAGAAGATGTATATGTCTATTCAATGCCAGGTCAGCATCAAAGGCTGTTTTTATGCCAAAAAACAGTGTACCAAATACAATAAAAACCAGCAAACAAACATGAGATTTTTTACATTGACATATGATACAAATTCTAAAGCTTTCTCTGGCAAAATTATACTAAATAACTAACTCAACTAAAGTGAGTTAAATAAAAAAACGTATCATATATGTGTGTGTGTGTATTTAAAAAAAATAGAATAAAAATAATTATTAAATATAATATGTAATACATAAAAAAAACATTTACTATTATTTATATCATTATCAAATAAAAAGTTCAATTAAAATAAATATCTCAAAATAAAAGATTTGTTTATATAATATCTGTGTGTATACAGTGTTTATTTATTATGTATATATATATATATATATATGTGTTTATTATGTATAAGTATAACACATGCATATATATATTTAAGAAAAATATGTTTATATATTAAATATATTTATATATAATAGAAAATATAAGAATAAAAATATATAAATGTATATACATATAAATATTTTCTAAATATACACTGTATACGTGTGTATTTATAAATACATAATAAATATATACCAATGTATTATGTAAACAAAAACTTTTATTTTGGATGCGATTAATTGTTTGACAGCACTACTATATATATTGATTTATTTTCTTTCTTCTAAATTCTATATATTTATTTATTTATTTATTAAATTTGTTAATATTATGTTCTTGAAAGAAAATCAAAAAAATTGTTGCTCAACTCACCGTTATCATTTATAAATGGTTATTAACAACTAAATTAACTAAAGTGATTTAACTAAAATTACAGTAGTCAGCGTTTGCAGTGGATCAAAAATCTTATGTCCTAAAACATAAACTTAAAACAACGTAATAAAGTGTATTAAATAATTAACATTTCCATTAATTGAAATAAAGCTCTTTGACAACATGTTAAATATTCATAACATTTCTTTTTAAAATAAAAAAGCAAAACATGTTGGAAATATAATACTATTTTGTTTAGTTCGTACTTAGAAACAGTGCCTTAAAAACACTGAACTCAAGTTATATTTAATGCTATTTACAATAAATAAATAACTGCAAATCAATGAATATCTAAAAAAATAATAATATGAATATTCTAGTTTAATCAGTAAAGCATAGTGCTAAGTTATGGTTTTTATTCCCGGGGAAATTAATTAATTAAATAAACATAAATAAATAGAAATATAATACTAATAATAAAAATGCAAAAAGCACAGGAAATAATGCTTAAGTTTAAAATACAGAAATTTCTAAACTTTAGATGAAATTACAAAAACTAATCAGAAATATACACACACACTGCATATATGATATTACATGGATATAATAAAGTATATGTCTAAATAATAAAGTATAATCTGTTTATTAAAATTTTAGAATAATAGAATAATGAAGATATGTATCATAGGCAAGAAGATGTGTCATATTCAATAAACTAATAATTACGTAGATAAAAAAATCATGAGAAAAACACTGTTCCTTAAAAATGAAACCTTTCTATCGAAACAATTATAATCATTTATATCATTATACACTTAATATATAACACAATATAAATTTAATAAACAAATAACTTAATAAACAGTAATATATAATAAAATAATTGTTTATGTTCCATATTTTTATGTACTTTATATTTATTTGTATATTTTAATGGGAATTTATCTTTATGACCAGTTACTGAACTGCAGATTTTGCCCTAAATAATATGTTTAAATAGTATTTCTATGAAGATTTTGATGCACTGTTTCTGTATTTCACAGTTGTCTCATTAAAGGACAGTTTCCACATCCGACCACATGAACAGATCATCTGATGTTTGAGAATATGTCTTTGCTGTTGAACTGAATATATATGTGTGAAAAATGAACAGCGTGTTGTGTTTTGATGTGTGTGACTGCTCTCTGTCAGTTTTCACACACACACACATCGCTCACTTGATGCTTTTTTGTCAAAAGCCTCTGATGTGTAACACCTGTCACACACACACGCCTGCAGCTCAACTGACACCACAAATATATCTCCATCTTTACATTAATAGACTTTAAATATAAACGCTGCTAAAGTTAAAACACACACACACCACAGATGGAGTGTGACCGAGACACATACTAACGGTCAGAATATCTCCTGATCACACACAGGACCAGAAATATCAATGTGAGAATTTAGGCTTAATGAATATTGTTGAATTTTGAATAATGAATATTGAATGTTTAATGAATATTGTGTGTGGTGTGTTTGTCTTTTTTTTCTGCTTGCATTTAGTTTTATTTCAGTTTTAATTGTATTTTAATTGAATTATTTTATTTCATAATGATATAAATAATAGTAAATATTATTTTTCTGTATTACATATTATATTTAATTATTGCTTTTATAATATTTTATAAAAAAAATACTTACATATATTAAAAATAACTATTGATATTTTAATACAATACATACAATATTTTACTTAATATTTATTTTCATAAATAATTATAATTATTATTTTTTATTATTATAATTATAATACTTTTCTAATGAGTTTTCATTTATTTATCAGTAATCATAGTGGATTTCAAAATCATATCTCATATAAAACAGCATATAGCATGATATAAATAGTTCTAAATATTTTTCTATATTATAAATGGTAATTAATTTTAAGGAAGAAATACACACACACACACACACACACACACATATATATATATATATATATATATATATATATGTCTGTGTGTGTGTGTTATTATCTATTACAGGGGAAGTGCATCATTTCTATGTCACTACATCATGTGTTTGACAAACTGCCAGAGAAACAGCACAAGGCTGAAGATGATGATGATGAAGATGAAGATGATGTGAATGTCTTGCCGATGAAGACATCTTACCTGACCCTTTCATGTAGTCCACGGCTCGGTCGCTGATGGCAGAGTCGCTGGGTTTAATGTCCATGAACGGCTTGCTTCCGATTCCCATCGAAACCATCTCCTGCATCCGCAGCTCTGAACACACACACACACACACACACAATAATGCAACAGGCTTTATTAGCCCAGCGTTTATTCCTAATGCTTTTCAGGTTTATTTATTCTACTGCAAATTATTTTCAGCCACTGATAATAAGATTAAACTTAATGAAATTAATGAACAAACAGAACTGATTCAAAAACAAATGACTCTTCTGAATCAATTCTTTCAGATTCACAAACGAATGAGCTGAAAAAAATATAAATTTTAACCAGATTTTTTTAGAAGCAAAATGTTATATAAACAAACAATAAATGTGAGCCTGGAGCACAAAAGCAGTCAGAATAGCTCAGGATCATCAGGATATTAAGTAAAGATTACATTCCATGAAGATATTTAGTTAGTTTCCTACTGTAAATATATCAAAACTTCATTTTTGATTAGTAATATGCATTGTTAAGAATTTCATTTGAACAACTTTAAAGGTGATTTTCTCAATATTCAGATTTTTTTGCTCCCTCAGATTACAGACTTTTTTAATCATAACAAACCAGACATCAACGGAATATGATGTATTCAGCTTTTATATGACTGTTTGTGTGCTCTTTGTGCTCTCCGCTGCAGTCTGACCTCGGTTTCTTAAGGCTTGTCTCCACAGGATCTTGCCGATGACCGAGGTCCAGACGTTCTTCACCTCTCCGGAGGCGGCCTGCAGGATGAAGGTGTCTTGTGATTTTCTTCGACGAAACCAGATCTCGAAGCGCAGGCCGCTGTCTCCCACGTTCTCCGTCATCCCGATCTCAGCCGTCTGAGAGAAGAGGAGAGCAAACACTCTTCAGTCACTGAACTCACAGAAACTCTGACACCAGGCTCGTCTTCTGTACCTTGAAGGACTGCTTGTAGATGTAGATGTCGTATCCTCCTTCAATCTTCTTGGTCTTGCTGAAGAGGATGAGATCCTCGAAAAGGAAAACGTGCCGCAGGTATTTTTTGCGTCCGCACCAAACGATGAACTCGTCCTGAGAGCGAAGCTGACCCTGCTCCTTCAGATTGACCTGAGAGAAACACACCACAGAATAAAAGTCTCCATCAAATCAGGTCTACACATAATCAAACTGCTAATATAAGCTCATTCAAATTCTCAACGTAATTTTTAGGACATTATTTGTATTACAGTAAGAATAATAAAAAATACAAAATATAAAAAAAAATAGGAACAGTCAAAGATTTAATAAAATGAATAATTTATTTAAATGATTTAAATAACCATTTATTTCAATCACTTTAAATGTATATTCATATAAATATATTTGTATTTTTCTTGTTTTATTTTTGATTAATTTTATTCAAATAAATAAAAAAATGCAATCATTTATTTATCATTTGAAAAATTAAAAACTGAAATCATTCAAAATGATATTTATTCATTATTTATTTTATTTACATTAAATATGATTTAATCAAATAAATAAATAAACAATTATTTATTTGAATCAAACTTTCAAATGTAGGGTTAGGGTAATGCAAATGTATTTAAATAAATAAATAAAACACAACCAATTATTTGAATAAAATTTGGTAAAAAACAAAATATTTTAAAATGAACAATTTTGTTTTATTTATTCAATAATTATTTACTTTACTTGCATTGAATTTATTTGAATAAAATGTATTATTTAATTACTGAATAATTATTTTATTTAATATTTAAACAATTAGGCAGGCTCTGAGAGGTTAAATATGAATGATTCATGTTATCTAAATGGAGCTCACATCGCAGCCGCGGATGGCGTCCATGGCCAGCAGGTCATTCCCGTGGCGCAACTGGAACTTGACCATCTCCTCGGCTGTTCTGAGGTCAGTCAGCTCCTGCTCCTGAGACTGAGCGCACTCCTTGATCAGGTCTTTCAGGAGCAGAGCGTATTTACTCATCCTCTGGATGGGCTTCAGCAGGTACGAGGCCAGGTCCATCTTATCGCCCAGCTCCACCTGCTTGTTCTGCAGAGAACAGGAACCACTCAGAAACTCAGAAACATGCTTCAGCTCAAGAGAAGAACATCACAGAGGAGAGGAGAAACACTGGAGCTTACCTTGAAGAAGCTGTTAGCGTGGCTCGTGAGCAGAGCGTCTGAGCGAGGCTTGTTTTTACTGTACAGGGCGTACATCCCAAACTGCTCCTCCTGTATCCGCAGAAAAAACACTTTTATATCTCTTAAGATTTTAACAGCATTTATCCAGAGCAACCATGACCAAACCAATATTTTACTTTTTTTTTTTTTTATTAAATAGCTACAATAAATGGTATTTATTTGAATAAATTCAAATAATATACTTGAATTAAATGCACACAAATAAATATTATTTTTTAGAATACCAATTATTTAGTAATTATTTATTTTATTTAAATATTAAATTAAATAACCAATTCTAAATTATTATTATTATAAAATTATTATTATTCATTATGTTATTTATTCAAATAACTAATTAATTATATTTGAAATATTTAATTTAATTATTAAATAGTTACTTATAAAAAATAAAGATTTATTTGAATTAAATGTATTCAAAAGTAAATGAATCAATTCCTTTTTTTAACATAAAAGATTTCCATCTTAAATAATTGATTTCCGTTCTTTCATCAAACTTTCTACTCAGTGAATCCACCGTTTCTACAAAAAATATGAATTGTTTTCAACAATGATAATAATCAGAAATGTTTCTTGAGCAGAAAATCAGCATATTAGAATGATTTCTGAAAAGATCACGTGTAAACAATCACTGAAGACTTGAGTAATGATGCTGAAAATAACTTTTGATCACAGGAATAAATTACATTTTAACAGATATTCATTTAGAAAACAGCTATTTTAAATTGTAATAATATTTCGTATTTTTACAGTATTTTGGATCAAATAAATGCAGCTTTGGTGAGCAGAAGACACTTGATTAAACATGACGTGGACTCACGTGTTTGAGGAAGCAGCTGCTGATGGACAGCGGTGAATGAGCGCAGCTCTCCAGATCCGTCAGAAAATAATGGCTGTGAAAGTCACACAGCTTCTCCAGATTCCCGAAAATGATGCTGCGTTTCCCTCTGAGGTCCTGAGGAAGATCCAGGCGCTCCATCTCAGGGAAGTAGTGCTGGATGATGTAGCTGAGCGATCTGACGTACTCTCTCTCTGTGGAGATCATCTCATCCATGATGTGCTGGATTTTACTGAAACACAGCGTCAGTCACGTACAGTCTACAGACGAACTAAAGCTCTCTCATGCAAAAAGGAAGCCATATGAACTTGGTTATGGTGTCCTGTGGGTCAAGGCTCATTTAAAGTGCTCTATAGTCAGACGAGTCAAACTTGTTGGAAATCACAGACGCTGTGTCCTCCGAGCTAAAGAGGAGGAGATCTCTGATGGTATGGGGATGTATAAGTGTATACGGTATGGGCAGCTTCATGTTTTGGAAGGCACTATGAATGCTAAAAGGTATATAAAGGTTTTAGAGCAACCAGATGACTATTTCAGTGAAGGCCTTGTGTACTTTAGCAGGACAATACTAAACCACATACTACAGCTATTACAACTGAACACTTGGTAATCGGCCAATCACAGTGCACTGGATAGCTGTAATAATACATATATATTATTTTTATAATCATTATTATGTATTATAATGAGAAATATTCCTGCTGTTGACTCACCTGCTGTGTCTCTTAGTGTCTGTGTGGCTGGGTCTGTTCTGAGGAGACGGAGACGACATGCTTCGGCTCAGCGCTGGGCTTTGGTTGTTGTTGGACACCTCCAGACCTCGGATACAGACGCCGCTGTAGCCGCTCCGAGCTCTGTCCCGTGCCGGCAGCTCCGAGCTCATTGTCTTCTTCATGATCTTCTTGAGCGGCTGCTTACGGAGGCGTGCCGCCGGGGAATGCAGTGGCTCTGAGTGACACGAGGTGGACGAGTCGACGGTGCAGTCGCTGTCGGTGTCCTCGAACGGGAACTGGCTTCTGGAGAACACACCTGACTTCTCGTCTTCATCCTCGAAACACGGCGGCGGTGAGGAAGAAGAGCTCAGAGCGGGAGCCGCGGATGAGTCCAGTCCGTTCTGAGTCTCCGCAGGTTTCGATATGCTCTCTGTAACACAAACAGAGTCATTACTGAGTATTTCTACACATGCAAGAAATTCGTACTGAAGCTTTAGAAAAATACAGACATAGAGGGAAAGGCAAGAAATATAGCACAATAATAAATCATTAATAATACAGTAGGAAAAATATAGAAAAATGCACAATAGACAGAATGGACAAGAATTTGAATTATTATTATTATTGTTGTCGTTACTTAATAATAATACTGTAATAATACAATAGTGTAAAAACATTTAATAGTAATAATAACAATAATAAATCAATGAAGAAATATTACAAAATATAGAATAATATATTTTAAAACAATACAGTTAGTATTTAATAAATAATAATAATAATAATAATAATAATAAATGAAAAAATATATTACATAATAATATTATACTCTAATACTGTATTATTATTATTAATAATAATAATAATAATAATGAAAATGACAAAATGAATGAAAAACTAATTACTAATATATTTGTATATATATATATGTATATTAGTACACCTGTAATAACACTATTATACTGTAAAATAAAAAGTTAATATTAAAATATATTGTAATATTAATTATATAGTGATAATATTAATTATTGCATGTTTTCTATTCTTATTTTTAGAATTATTATTGCTTTTGTTTTGATAATTGTACTTTAATATGGTTTAGTTCCTTGTAGTAAATAAATAAATAAATTAATAAACATATGACTACAATAATACTATATTGTAAAATAAGAATATTGAGATTAATAGTAATAGTAATCATCATCATCATCACCATCATCAATGAATATAATAATACTATTCTATGAAACAGAAATTGAGCATTTATTAATAATGCAAAAAATATAACTACTAATATATATTAATACTATATTGTAAAACAAAAAATGGGATATTTTAATATTAATAGCAATAACAACATACACGACTACCAAATTTTGCTCAATCGCAACATATAATCATTGCTGTTAAGTGTTCATGGTCTGTATGATTTTTACTGTAGATTTCTCGTGAAAAGCACTATACACTTAACTTTAATTGAACTGAATAACAACACTGATTATGTTCATGATTATTCTCTTTTTCCAGAGCAACAGTAGTTATAGAGCTAGCTGTAATAACTCTGCCGAGTGAGTTGTGAGTGTACCATAAGCGCTGAGCGTCTCCTCCAGCTGCCGTCTGGTTTCTTGACACTGCTGCCAGACACTGTTCCAGCGCTGCTGCTCTCTCTCGCTCTTCAGCTTCAGCACGGTCTGGTTCAGAGAGCTGAAGTTCTCCAGAGAGAACTTGGTGGCCTCGCTGTGATAGTCCTGCAGGACCTGAAGCACAGCGGGTGTCAGACCCCCAGCGCCCCCGTCCAGCCTCAGACGACAGAAATACTCCTGACAGTGCAGCATCCACTGCTTCGCCTGCAGGACACACATCAACACTAGAGGAGGGATCTATGGACACTTCACCATCCGATTGGATTCTGGGAGTCACACATTTGTTCCTAATGAATTCTTCTACTGTGCAAATACATCTATACAACTTTCTATGTTTCTATGCTTTTATTTATAGTTAGAATCTCTTAAAACTAGGGGAGTGAATCGGCACTGATTTCACGATTCGTTTCGATTCAATTCAATATCACTATGCATCACATCCTCATTTTTCAATATTACTGCACATAGCTACATTTTCATATAAATTTTATATTACATTTATTTTGTGAAGTATTGATTAATTTTTATTTTTATTAAACTACATAAGCACACCCTGTTTATTTTCTTTATTTTACAAAAGCGCAAAGTTTTGTTGAAATGGTGAGCATAAATTCAAACAGTTTAAGCTCTTTTCATTGAAATCTGCAAAAAACTGCAAATGTTCCCCAAATTATTTTATATGTCCTTTTCTTTGTTTTTTGTTGTTGTTTGTTTGTTGTTGTTGTTGTTTTTTTCCATTTTCTGCTTTTGTAACTTTTATTTTTGTTTAATATTATTTATACTATTTACGTTTAATTTATTTGTATTCTAGTTTTAGTTTATAATTCCCAAGTATAAATCAGCGTTATTTTAGTATCACTCATAGACTATTTTGGTTTTTTAATAATTCAAATTACATTTTATTTTCTGTTATATTTTAATTTAAAATTAAATCATTATTATTTTATTTCAATTAATGTTTACTTTAAATAATGAATGTTTTTATGCTTTAGTTTTAGTTCATTAAAACGGTGTAAATCAGATTTTTTTAATTAGAAGAAAAATTAACATTTTCAAAGAATAAATAATATAGTAAATAAATAAATAATAAATATTATGCAAAATAAATATAAATTCAATTGAATCTACTGGTGTGCTTGTGTTATCTTTCGAATCGGTATGCCATATATATACCACTAATTATGATGCATCTAACTAGACCGAAAGCAATTAAAACCCTCATTACCGATTCATAGAACTCATAGAGGTTGAGCAGAATGTCGAGCTCGTGTTTACGAGTTTCGCTGCGCTGCAGGACAGAGCTGATGTGCTCTTTGACCTCCAGAAGAGCTGGACCAGCTTCAGACTCCCTCAGTAACGCTGCTGCTTTCTTCTGTTGCTCCTACACCAGCAAAATCCACACCAAGAGAACTAGTTAGTCATTCAGATAACCACTAACCCAAAGTGACTTTAATATGACTCACTTCAATGTTTTCCTAAACATTCAAATTTTAAACTTTTCCAAAATGTGTGTATAAAAAAACATTACAGTTACATAACAACACATAATAAATAAGTAGATAAATAAACAAAACGGAAAAACAAAAAAAGTAAAAAAAAAAAAAAGTGAGAAATGCTGAGTTTTTTTGTGTGTGGTTTTAGTTATAGTAAATGATCATAACCCTAGTGTGAAAAATGAATAAATAAAAATAAAATATGTTAGCTTCTTGTTTTTGCTGCATCTCTTCTAGCCACAGCTGATCAAACTGGCTGCTGTTGAGACTGAAACCTGTTCTTGAACTCATTTAACTTCACAGAGTACAGTAAAAAGCCAGTTCTCTTTCATCTTTCTCAAACACTTACGCTGGACTCGTCCATGAACTGAGCCAGACTCTGTCTCATGTCCTGAATAGAGCTCACAGAGAGACTGTAGGAGTCCAGAGGAGCCAAATGCTTCTCGCTCTCCACATAAAACCACCTCTTAACCTGAGGACAGACACAAAACAAAAATCATTCATATACTCCATATACAAGCTGATTTATAATGATAACATACGGTACGAACACAGGATAACATATACCAGAGCTTACATATTATTTACACAATATTACACTGCTTGCATACAATTCAGCTCAAGTTTTCTTCAATAATTACACAGAAAATTAAGAAGTTATTAAACATTGGATTTACAAAAATCATTTCAGCTTTAATAAGCGTTTTAATTACCAGGTATTACTTTGGAAGGCGTTTGTCTTTCAAACATATTATAATGCACAAATTTACCACCTCTTTCACCTATTATATTTTTATTTGAAGTAATAAAGCATGCATGTAAACATTTGCACGTTTTAAAATTTTTATGATTTAATTAATGCTGTCAATCAATTAATCAAGATTAATCGCATTCAAAATAAAGGTTTTTCTTTATAAAATATATGGTGTGCAATGTTTATATTTATCGTATACAAACACATGCATGTATATATTTAAGAGAAATATGTTAGATTTTCATATTAAATGTATTTATATAAAATATAAAATATAAGAATACAAATACCTGTATATAAATGTATAAACATGTAAATATTTTGTATGTGTGTGTATTTATATATATAGTACATAATAAATATGCACAGCACACATAGATATATACTGTAAACAAAAACTTTCATTTTGGATGCAATTAATCACGATTAATAGTTTGACAGCACTAGATTAAATTAATTTAACGAATCAAAAACCCAGTTTGGGAAACCTTGGTATAACGTTTAATGCACTTCATGTTGACGAACAGAATTTATTTTCTTACTCTTTTGCATTAATATATCAATATGGTACAAGATTATCATATTTAAATCTATGTGAAAAATGACATGTTACACATGTAATCTAAAAGCAGTCTGATTGTATTACCTGAAATGTGTAACGTAATGGATTGCGTTTCAAACTACAATCTTTGTCATGTAACCTGGAATGAGTAATGGATTATAATTTGTAAGTAATCTACATAGGACAAATAGTTAACATGGGCTGCTGTAGTGT
>JAUCMR010000035.1:21560342-21570938 GCA_032357425.1 Enteromius argenteus | reverse complement strand
GTTGTCAAACTGATGAAGATGCTTTTTTAAGTTGCAGCCGTTTTTTTCTGTTTGCATGTGTTATTTTTAAGTTGCAGACGTTTTTTTCTGTTTGCATGTGTTATTTGTAAGTTGCAGCGCGTTGAGCTCTCTCGGCCACCGTATCTTAATCTTAGTTAATGTTTCAACATTTAATAATATATTAATAAATGTAAAAATATATACTGTACATAAAAACAAGTATTAAAACAAGTAAAAACACAAATAATACATAATTTCAAAAAATACATGCATGTGTCTGTATTTATTTTGTATTTATTTTGAAAAAAATGTGATTAATCATGATGAATCATCTGACAACAAATGTGATCTGTAAGTAGATATAACCCACTGCTTCAGTGAAATGCTGACAGTACTCACACAGGCCTCCTGTTTTATGGTCTGTAGGATTCTCTTGGCAGGCAGCAGGAAGTCAATGAAGCAGCGCAGGCCGTCTCCTCGGTACTGTCTCTCCACTACACTGAAGAGCTGCCACAGGACGGTGGCCGCCGAGGCGCTGAACGGAGGAAACAGAGCCGATAACACGCTCTGAATACAGCGGTCCAGTGACTCCGAGTCCTGCCACACATCACACAATCACAGTCAGTCTCAGCTTTCACCATCGTTTGAGGTTTCTTACAAAACTGACAATATTTGACAATATTTTTTGTTTTATAACAGAGCAACGAAGCTTGAGGCCATTATTAGATGGCAGGTGTGCTTCAAATTATACTTAGTGAAATTTTGTTCATGCATCATCTGAAAAAAGCACATATCATAGTTCAATAGTCAACCCAGCCTTAGCATCCAAAAAACTTGTTTATATGTATTTCATTTGAAAATTATTATGCATAATACAAACAAGAAAACATTTATTTTGCAATATATATATATATATATATATATTTTTTTTTTAAATATATATTATTTATTTACATTATGCACAATAAATTTGCATGCATGTCCAAAATAATAATAATAAATAATAAATAATAAAAATAATAATTTTAATAATAACAATAATACAAACAAAACCGTTTTGGCCAATAGCAAAAATACATTTTTTGCTTAATAAATTCAACTGCTGAAATGTTGTGGTCCCTAATGTACTGAAGGACCCACAGAGCATCACTTTGTGTGGTTACAGAGCAAATCAAACACCAGTGACTGAGCACAGTGTGATAGTGTAAACAATGGCAGCATGTTGTTTTTGGTTTGGTTAGTGAGACGGTTTGATGGTCACAAGTTCAATCCCACTGCTCCCAGTTACAAACACAAACAGCAGGATGTCAGGAGGTCACGGGACACTGATGAGACGGGAAACACCTGTCAATGTAGCGTCAGCGACTGGACAATAACAGGCGGATGGAAAATCCTGTCCCTAACGCAGAACTACATCATATCTGTGCAGCAGAGGACTTTCCAGCCGGATGTGTTTCACAGTATCCTAGACTAGAACAACCCCAAGCGGGCCGGTCAGCTTTAGGGTAAAGGGAAAGTTCACCCAAAAATGAAAATACTGGCTATCTGAGATGTATATGACTTTCTTCTTTCAGACAAACACAGTTGGAATTTTTTAAAAAATGTATCCTGGTTTATTAACCGGGGGGTTAACTAACACGTGTCTTCTGAAGCAGATCGATGGGTTTCTTAAACAGAAATATTTATATTTTTGAAATTATAACTCAAATCACTGGTTCTGGCAATGGCTGTATGCACGTTCGCAACAGAGAGTCGAGTTCTTCTTCTTGGCTGACCTCTTTTTGCATATATGTTCTAAAAGTTTGCAAAACTTGTGAAATTAAATGTTCATTAGCCATTCAACTATAATGATTGTCTTTCTATTACCAATAATATAAAAGCAATGCTTTTTATATACATTTTAACTCCTTACTTTAATAGTTCTGTTTGTTTTGGTTAATAGATCTGATTATTAGACAGACTTCTATCTGTATTAGACAGAACTGTTAACAATGACACTGTACAAGAGGGAGGTACTTCTTTTCTCAGCCCTTTCAAAATAAAAGTCCTGCCTCACAAGCAGCGGCCAAACAGTAAAAATATTGGCCAATACCAATATTTGAAATTGCCGATATATTGGCCATGGTGATATATATCAGTCAACCACTAGTCTAAAGTGAATACAAAGTGAATAAACTAGTCTTCATCAACATGAACTATGAGAAACTAAAAAACATTCATTAGTTCAAACTGGTTCTTCAGATCAATTAAAGAATCAGCAAAAACTCATTCATTCAATAACTGAAACTCAGCATCACAGGATCAGATATGCTGCTATTTCGGCTCATTTCTAGTCGGAGTGACTGTCAGGCGTCTGAAAGTGACTGAGTAACTTGTAATTCTGTGCTGCTTTAGACGCTTCAGTCCAGGTTCATCTAGCTCACCAAAAAGAACCGGTTCAAAAGAATGATTCGTTTGTGACTCAGACATCACTCCAGACCGTTTGATTGAGTCTATGGATTATAATATTGTAAATACTGTTGAGTTTCTTGCACAGACTGATCGTTTAGCTTCATAAGATCTCAATATATTTTATGTTATGTTACCTGATGTGCTTTTTTGACTCTTAAAATGCTAGCAGTCATTGATTTACATTGTATGAATCACCAAGCAGCTAAAAATCTTCTTTACTGTTTACTTCTTTTCTTTACAGTGGATGGCCTGAGGATACGTAAATGAAAGAAAAAAGGACAGAAATTCCTTTTCAGGTGAACTATCCCTTTAAATGGGCAGAGGAGTGGAGAGAATGGAAATGAACTTGGGAAAAGCCCAGGAAAAATCCCCAGTAAAGCACTGGGTTTAACTCTCTCTGTTTGTTCTGCTCTGTTGGCCTCGTATTAGACGATGACAATGTGCCGTCCACATGCGGTCACTCCTCCACAGGGCAGCCATTGTTCTCTTCTCCTGCAGAAAGCCTTTATTGGTGCTCTAGGAAACTCAATCACAGGGAAGAGCAGAACCGGCGTTCGGAGGAAAGGCTAACAATGGGAGGAAAGCCAACATCATTTCTAACATCGTTTAACCGTGCTTTTTTAGGTTACTGTGGCATGCTACAAAATAGCAGCTTGGGCAGGGCAGGATTACGGGCCCCGGGGCCTCAGGACTGTCAGGAGCCTCCGAAGCCTCAGGCCACAAGACTCTAGACTGCCAAAATAAACTGAGGAACAGAGCCCTTGCAAAGTTTTATATATATAGTTTGTATATATTTATCAATAATATATGTGTGTCTACTGTGTAAATTTATTATGTATATAAAAATACACACACATGCATGTATATATTTAAGAAAATATATTATATAAATTATATGAATATGCATATATGCATGTAAATATATGTAAATATTTTTTTTTATATATACTGCAAGTGTATTTATTTATATAATAAACATACACAGTATGCACATTGAACACATATATTATATATTATATACTTTTATTTTAGATGCGATTAATCATGATTGTTTGACAGCACTAATATATATATGTGTGTGTGTGTGTGTAGTAGATAGATAAAGATATGCATTTTTCAAATTTAATAAATAATGTTTATATATTATTTACTCTATTATTAAAATAATTTACAGTTTTATATTAATGTTTGTAAATATACAAACCAAACAACATTTTTAAAATGCATATGCATATGCATAAATAATATAATATTATATATACTGTATATATATAAATCACATACACATTCACACCCAGTATATATTAAATAATAATAAAAACATTTGTTTAATTATTTAACATTTTACATATTATTAAAATTACAGTCTATATATATATATATATATATATATATATTTTTTTTTTTTTTTTTATGAACATTTTAAGACTGCACTAAACCTTTTTTTTTATTAATATGCATATGTTAATTAAAATATATTAAATATATTAATTACAGAATATAAACATTATCAAGAAACCTCTACTAAATAAGCTTTTATTCAAAGACTAATGAATGGGTTTGAGGGTTCTGGGTCGAGTGGAGTCTGAAGACCAGCCTGGCCCAGGCTCCAAGATCTTTTTAACAGCATGTTTTAACCTGAAAACTTGAGCGATGGTCTAAACTACAAGCTGTATTCAGGACAGCCTGCATCTCTGCCTCAGAGCACCCACACAAAGCCTGAGAAGACTAAACACACAGCGCTGGATGAGAGCGTCAGATAACCGTGGCTTTGAAGATGAAAGATTAAATAAGACCGGGCAGAAGGAGAGCTTCTGATGCATTTCCATAACCTTGAAGAAGTTATTTCACCTGGCTGAGGCCAGTAAAAGAGCTTTTAATAGCAGCCAAAGCACAAGTGTCTCTCTGAGGAGATGTGTGTGGGATCTGGGAGGATCTGGCCTCTTTGATGGTGTTTATGGTGACGGATCAGACCCGGACCCGTAATTATATCTGAACGACATGGATTCCAGGTGGCTCACTGCCGCTCTATTAAAACAGACGGACATCTGCTACAAAACCACACCTACAAACATCTCCATTCCTCCTCCTCCTCAACCTAAACACATCTATTACACCAAAATCATGCCCATCTTTGAGGAAAGGGTTACTTTGACCAGACTTACAAACCCAATAATACAAAAGTTTGGAATAAATCATTTTTTTTTTATGTTTTCTCTTATCAAGACTGCATTTATTTGATCAAAATACAGTAATCTGTAAAATGGTGAAATTTTGTTACGATTTAAAATAGCTGTTTTCTATCTGTATATCTGGACAAATGTGATTTATTCATATGATGAGCTGCTGAATTTTCAGCATTATTACACCAGTCTTCAGTGTTACATGATCAGAAATAAATAAATAAATAAATAGATAAATAAATTATATACATAAACATGCACACACACACATACATATATATATATATATATATTTATTTATTTTAGTACTGTCAATGATGAATTGCATCCAGAATAAAAGATGTGTGTGTACTGTGTACATTTATTGTATATCTATACACACATGCAGTATATATTTTAAAAATATTTACGTTTATACATTTAAATATTCATATTCTTATATTTTCTATTATTGTATAAATATATTTAATATATATAAACATATATAAACAACATATTTTCTTAAATATAAACATGCATGTGTTTTTATTTATATATACATAATAAATAAACACTATACACAACTTTTATTTTGGATGTGATTAATTAATCATTGATAGCACTAATATATATATATATCACTAAATGTAAAACAAAACAAAACAAAAAATAAATAAATAGAGATAAAAAACCTTAAACCTTAACTCTATGGACACTTATTAAGGCTACATTGACTTTTAGAGGCCTGGAAACCACAATTGAAAGTTCCTCCTAGACTGTGGGAATCTGAACAGATCACTAAGAATGCAGTTTTAACAGACCGTTGCCATTATTGATGCTCTAATTGACCCGAGCTTCACTTAAACACCTTTTACTGCAGTGCAAACATACAGTAACTTCACCAAACAAAGCTGCTCTAAACAAACGGCCTGTGAAGGTCCGACGGGAAGGTCTTGTTTAGACGGTCAGGAAGACTCTCCAGGAGAGACAGGTCTCATACACGCAGGTATTAGAGCGTCTGAGAGAGAAACACAGGGCTCTGACGACTGATACGTGATGCTGGACTGAACCGACTATTTAAAAAGCATCTGTGAAGACATCAGAAAACTTCCTCAACCGTTTACAGGCTTATATACTTACATTTATTCACAGATGGTTTTATCCAAATCAATTAATGAATGCAAGTAATTTAAGGAGTGTTCATTTATTTATTTTTTATTTAATTTGATAAAACATGTATTTATTTGTTTGTTTAATTTTAATTTACAGTATAATTCAGTTTATAATTAATCCTGATATGGGTTAAACATTTCAGGTGCTAGACAAAAAGAAAACAAATCCATATTTAATAAATCCATACAGCTCATTAAACAAATATCTTACATACGTGATATAAATAATAAATAAATATGTATGTATTTTATGTATATATATATATATATATATATGTGTGTGTGGGTATAAAATAATATTTCTATTTTGTATTTGTAAATACATATTTATATTTGAACAAAATAAATCATTTACTTTTTTATATTAAATATTCTATATATTTTTTTCAAGTAAATATTATATTATTTACAGTATTTCATTATTTTATTAATTATTGCAATTTTATCATTCAATGACTATAATTATAATTATTACAAGCTTATAATCATTAGCTGTAATTATTTGCATATCATCAGCTGATTGTCAGAATAATGGTGGCGTCTCTGTAAACGCTGCACCTGATGTGACTGGCAGCTGTCAAACAGGTCGAGAGAAGGAATGTCCATCCTATCACAAAAGCCACACGCAGCTGCTCTCAAACAGGTTCTGTAGTGAATCTCTGAGAGATGACACAACAACACAAACACACAGAGCACACACACGCACGCGCGCGGCGAGCCTGCTGTGACACGGCAAACGATCGGTGATTACGAGAGGAGTTAAAGTGCTGTAATTGAGGGATCAATTCAAGATGCCGCTCCCATGATGTCTGGATTACAACACAGAAGACTAAAGTCAATCCTAACGCCTCTCTTTACCAAACACAGATCACTATAACCACAAAAAACCATTAACACTAGCACAGAAACAAAGTCTGCTATAACAGAATCAATCATGCAAAGAGACTAATTCAAATTCAGCTCTAAAAAGACAACTGAACAATTTAAGCTATAAAACTAATTATGATACAAGTTCAATTCAGCTTTTTACTGCCTTACTGTAGTCAGAATGATACTGAACATTAAGTCTTTTAAACCCCAAATTAACAAAAATCTAAATAAAAAGTCATCTAAATATGGTTATGATGGTGTATGCATACTGCGAAGGCAACATGACATTTGCTCATTTGCAAGTCAATTTGGATAAAAGCATCTAATGCAATATTCTTTTAATGTAAATATACTACAGTACAGTCACAATGCAGTGCTATTTCAGTATTATCAGAGTTTTTGCTAACATTCGGGGTAAAAAATATTTTTTAAATGTTCTACTTTCGTGTTAGTTAAAGTTGAAGTCATTTTGCTATTGTGGGTTTTTTTCCTTGTAAAAAAAAAAAATTATTTGAGGTTTAGTAATTATGTATTTCCTTACAGCAGGGTTATTATAATCAACTCAGCGTACAACCATAAATTAAAACACTTTTGCTACTTTAAATAAAATAAATATTCAGTGAAATAAAGTCAAATATTAAGAAACTGCTGAAATAAAATAAGTGCAAGCTTTATTTCACTTAACATTTATTGTATTTAAAGTAATAAAAGTCTTTTATGGTTGTAAGGAAAGACATTTTCCTGTTTAACAGTACAGTCAGTGAATGCTTGCTTCATTTAAAGCATTAAGGATAACTGCTCTTACCTTTATACTCAGGTAATTATCACAGCTCCGCGACTTCACTCTGGAGTGCATAGTGCTCTGCGTCCGCATTCAGTGCTCAAGATAGTAGAACAACCATAAATATGTAAATAAATAAAAAGCCGATGAGATTAATCCAGTGTAAGTCCATGCAGAGAACGTCTGGGCTCCTGTGAAGCCATGACTGAATGAGCTCCGGTGGGAGGACTGAGAGAGAGACGGCCTCTCCCAGCTGGATAATGCATACTGATGCAATTTCCCTCAGCGCTGAGAAAACACACATCACAACAACACCCCCGTCCCTCCACAAGTGCCCTGCAGGAGAATAAACCTTTACTACCCCCGGAGCCTCCCCCTGCTTTGTCCCGACCAAACAAATGGACTAGGGTTTCAGCTTATCCTGTCGCTTTTGTCAAAGAAGGAGGGAGAACAGAAAAAAGAAGACATCAGCATGCCTTCGGAGGCTCGGGTCACTCCACTACAATAGTGCTGCGCTCAATCTCACTCATCCAAAAACTAGAGCTGACACATGATAAAGCAGCGCAAAACAAACAAACAAACCTGTGTTAAAAAGACTTTTTAATGCACCTTTTAATGCATTCTATGAATGCTTTGCAACACTTAACTATTCATTGCTGTGAATTGCTATTAAAAAGTCATGTCTTAATATTCTGCAATAAACTTATGCAATAAAATATTAATAAATAAATAAATACATATGTATTGCAAAAGTCTATTGCAAATGTTAAATTTTTTTTTTTACAATGAACAACAAATGGAGACTCTTAAGTCTTAAATATTTCACATAAATGTTAAATTCTTTATTTTCTATTTCATTTTTATTTATTTTCTATTGTTTATTTCTACTTCATTTTCTATTTTCAGACTAGTTTAATTTTTATACATTTTTTTATACATTTTATCATATTTATAAATATTTTTATAGTCATAATATTTTACATAATCTCAAATGTAACAAGATCTTTTTTATTTTCTATTATTTATTTCCATTTTATTTTCTATTTTCAGACTTAAGTCTTGTTATTTTTATAATTTGAACTTTTTTTATACATTTTATCCAATTTATATATTTTTTTATATTTTTACTTTTTATAGTCTTATAATATTTTACATAAAAATCAAACATTTAACAAGAAAGATCTTATTTTTATTTTATTTTCTATTATTTATTTCTATTTTATTTTTTATTTTCAGACTTAAGTCTTATGTTATTTTTATCATTTAATTTTTTTTAGATATTTTATATCTATATATACTTTTTCTTTTTATAGTCTTATAATATATCACATAAAATCAAAAATGTAACATATGAAAGAATTTTTTTTTTAATAGAAATATGATTAAATGGCACAGAAGCCTGATTCTGCCTTTAAATAAAAAAATAATAAAATCAAATAAATAAATAAAAGTGTAAATCCTTTCTATAAGAACCCCCAAAAAACAACATTTGAAAGAAAATTCAGAAGCGATCTGTTTAAAGAGAGATAAAAGTTACAAGTGAAAGCTCAATAAAAGAGCAAAAACGTGTTTTCATGGAAATCTCTACAGTAAAACCCTAATCATAGGTTATCTGCTGGTTACACACACCCTAACAAGCTAGCAGAACTCATAAAACTCAATTACACTAACTTAATTATGGAGTTTGCTAACTTTTTTCAGGTTAGCAGAAACCAAGCTTTAGGTTTCCTTGCGCACACACACACACACACATTAATCACACTTTACTGAGCGAGTTAACTCAAGTCAGCTGGAGTGTGTGGAAAACATGAACATGTCCACACACTGCCATGGAATGTGTAACTCCAAACTTGTCAGTGCCGTCCATTACCACCCTAAAGATCCGACAGACCTCCACCCGATCACGTTAACCCCAGAAGATCAGGCTAAACAGAGGAGCTAGTGTGCTGTGGCTAATCATGTTATATTTAGAGCTGGATTCTTGACACGCAGCATTGGTCACATGACCTCATTGTGTCTCATTCACATGTGAGATTAACAGGGATTGAACCTGATATCATAAGTATTTGCTATGGTTCTTCATTGTGTTGTCATCGATGACTCGTTTAAGCAATAGTTTTCATGCATTTGGCAGATGCTTTCATCCAAAGCAACTTACTCTGCATTCAATGCATGCATTTTACCAGTTCATGCATTATTTGCATATCAAACCCACAACCCTGAGCTACTGTTTGAGCTACAGGACCAGCATGAAGACTCTTATATGTCTAAGGAGGAGTAAATAATGCTGAATCAATCCAGTTCGAACAGTAGGTCATGAGTTTGATTCCCAGGGAATGCAATCTAAGTCGCTTTGGATAAAAGCATCTGCCAAAAGCAAGAATGTAAATGCAGTTTAATGACACTGAACTAGATACATTTGTGTACAGCACAAAAACACAGCGCAGAGGAAATGCCTATGGTATCTGATGGAGGTATTTAAGGATTTTAATAAACACTGATCTGGTATCTCTTCGGGAATCCAGTCTAAAGCTGTAGTTCATGCTGTTCTCCACTAGAGGGCTGTTCCTCACACTGCAGGTCAAGATGAAATCAAGATGGTTTAGTCACTTGTTTAACCAAATCATGCTTCATATTTTACTAAATTAAGTTTTAATTGTCCAACTCCTTCAGAAGAACTACATGAATATTTTGCAATAAACTTATGCAATAAATATAAATACAGATGAGACCAACGTGGATCTGACTCTTATCATGGGTGAGAGAAACACAGTAGCCGTCTGATCTAGTCTCTGCTTCGGGACGCCAAGCTGTTCAGTTCAAGAACATTGATCCATTATAAAGTTGTTCAAACAGGTATGAAGAGGAATCAAAACTCTGCCATCAACATTAGTCACGTTACTTCCTGTTTTTCAAAAGCAGCTGCGGAAAATATCTCAAAATACATTCTTCAAACTTGGAAAGCCCATTTAGCGAGATGCAGAGCAGCAGATAAGAGTCTCCCCAGCGTCTGATAACATCTCACATCAGTCCTCCACAGCAGCCCTCCTCGCTTTCCCATAATCATAACTCATGTGTGATAAACAGAAGCAGAAAACAGCTCCATCCAAACAACTTTAAAACAACAAAGAGGATCCATACATTTTATTTCATTTTCCTC
>JAUCMR010000035.1:21536153-21551224 GCA_032357425.1 Enteromius argenteus | reverse complement strand
AAATCAGTATATTAGAATGATTTCTGGCACTGAAGACTGGAGTAATGATGCTGAAAATACAGCTTTGATCACAGAAATAAATTACAGTTTAACAGATATTCACATAGTAAACAGCTATTTTGAATATCTGAGATTTTAAGAGTATTTGTGATCAGTAAATGCAGTGGAACACACACAGCTTGTCCCCACTGAACCCGGATGAGAGCAGATGTCAGTCTGTATTGTCTCAGGGATTACAGAAACACTCAAACAAGCTCCAGGTGTTCATTCATTCCACACCAGAACAAAACTACAGACAAAACTCCTCCTTCACATCAATAAAAGCTGCCAGAGCTCCACCATTCACCACCTTCATGTCACTGCTGTTTTTATTCATGCAGTGATTCATGAATCTTCACAGAAGCTTTTAAAAGTTTCGCTTTCAAACGCCACGATAAACACGAGAACCCGGCGCAATGATGTCAAACCTAAAGCATGAGGATGAGCAGTTTAGGATAAATGACTTGTTTTAACTGTACTATGAATACTCCCTTCAGCGCTTCCTCAGAGAACAGGAGTGAAATACGCCGTTTACTCCAGGTCTGTGATTTAGGAGGAGAAGGAAGCTGTGTATCAAACACCTGGAGAGTCCAGTCTCTCATCTACTGAAATTACAGGCTTTGAGAGGTTGACTGAGAGTGAGTCAGAGACAGATGACTGTAAATATCTCAGGAGGGAGCGTTTGGACTCCGTTAGATGACCTTTGAAAAGTTCAGGCAAAAGGGAAACTACAAACTATAGTTCACCTGAAGCTGAAGCATCATCGTTCGCTCAGATTTTGAGAATTGAGCACACAGTTAATCAGATTTATAAACAATACAATTCTTGGATGTTGATTGTTTAACTCACTAGAAGTACTAGTAAAATGTCATACTTCCAAAAACACAAACCTTTGGGATATTTTTGAAAAAAGAAAAGAAAAAAGTATCACCTTTCAGATATCACTGAGGAGTGCTACATTTGACATTTTCTAATGCAAAACTCCATACTAGCAAAGTAAAATAAAATAAAATAAAACATTAACAAACTTGGAAAAAAAAAGGAGACTACATTAAAAATTTTCTAATGCATTTGACTGGAGCATTTTCTAATTTCTAGCGTGTTTAAAAAATATATATATATACTCTATTTAAACAGATATTTTGGAAAAAATTCTGACAAATTTAAAAAAGAGACTACATTAAACATTTCCTCATGCTTTTACTTGGTGCATTCTCATTTCTGAGTGTGTTTAAAATAAAAGAAAATACAATAAACACATTTTGGAAAATAAGGACAAATAAAAAAGATACTACATTAAAGATTTTCTCATGCAAAACTAATCAGGTGTTTGTTCAAATCACTGTAAACATTAGTAAAAGTGTTGCTTATAACCATTAACAAATATAGGGATTTAAAAGAAATTTCAGATAGTTCTGAAAAACAAAAAGAAACTAGACATTAAACATTCATGAGACAAAACCTAAATTTAAAGTTAATGTATTGTTTGGTCAAATCATTGTGTGCAAAAATGATGCTTGAATACAATCAACAAACATTAACAAACCTGGGGATGTTTAAAAAAAAAAAAAAGAGAAGAGAAGGTACAAAAGCTGCCACTGGGGCCTTTTCAAAAGGTACACTTTTGTACCTATTAGTACTTAAAGTGTACATATTTGAATCTAATATGGACCTTTAAGGTACCAAAATGGACCCTTTTGAAAAGATACCACCCTAGTGACAGCTTTTCTACCTTTATTTCTGAGAGTAAGTTCGATGTTAACAGTCCTAATTAATTAGTGTATTATTTCACAAATGCACACTGTATTTAAATAAACAATACCCTATAGTTGTGCATCAGAAAATGTCAATTTTTACGTACTTCATCTTTATCTTTAAATGCATCTCTCTGAATTTGTGAAATACTCAAAAGCATGAAAGGACCTCGTACTGTACATCCCAGGACGCTGGGAGGTAATTAAGTTTTTTTTTTCGGGAAACGGCCCCTCGTCTCTTCCAGTAAAGCTTCAGAAATGAGCGAGAAGCATGACACACGACACGCTCGTCTGAGTTCACCCTGTACCACCACATAAAGAAGATGAAGCACGTGGGCGAGGTGCTTCCTGATGTCATTTGTGTTCATTACACCGTCTCCAGAGAGCCAGCCGTATCTCAAGAGCAGCTCTTCAACTTCGTAGTATCATTATTAATACAATCAGAGACACAAGAATCTGCCTTCCTGGAGCTCCACCAGAACATCATGCTGCTCGCAACGCCCAGGTCATGGGTTCGATCAAACGGAGAATGTATGCAATTTAAGTCGCTTGGATAAAAGCAACCGGCAAAATGCATGAATGCAAACGTCATGATGACTGTCGTGTAACTAACAGTGACGTCAAACAGACCACCATCTACTACAGGCTTTAACGGCTCTCGGGAACTTTATGTGCTATAATTTGATTCTGGGCCAAAACGATGGATTTTTTTATGGATTTTTGAAATGTTTTAAATTAGTCTCTTCTGCTCACCAAGGCTGCATTTAAATTTTTAAATATTATTAAAATTAGGAAGAACAGTTTTAAGTGAATATCTGTTCAAATATAATTTATTCCTGAGATCAAAGCTATATTTTCAGCATCATTACTCTTCAGTCTTCAGTGTCACGTGATCCTTCAGAAATCATTCTAATATACTGCTCAAGAAACATTTCTGATTATTATCAATGTTGAAAACAGTTGTGCTGCACAATATTTCTGTGATACATTTTATTTTTCTGTATTTTTTGATAAATAGAATGCTCAAAGGAACAGTGTTTATATGAAACTATTTTTTTGTAAAGTCTTTAGTATCAGTTTTGATCAATTTAATACATCCTTAATGAATAAAAGTGTCTTTTTAAGCAACACAACAGTTTTTAGCACTGATAATAATCAGAAATGTTTCATATTAGAATGATTTCTTAAGGATCATGTGAAGACTGGAGTAATGAAAATCCAGCCGCACATGACAAATAAATTATATATAACATATATTCAGATAGAAAACAGCTATTTCAAACTGTAATAAAATCTCACACTATTTGTTGTATTTATGATCAAATAAACAATCTTGGCGTGCAGAAGAGGCTTCTTTCAAAAACATATTAAAAATCCAAATATTCTGATCGTAAACCAAACAAACGTCACAAACTTTACAAACACAAATTAGGAGCACAATGTCACACGTAAACTAGATCATTTGCTCAGTTATCTCTGTAATGGCTCTTTCCTGTTTGTCCGAGATGGATCTGGACCGTTATCAGACCTTTCAAAGCACTAGAGTTTCATCTTTTTGTGCTAAATGCCAAAAATACACTTGTTGGCGTCTGTCAGAACACTACAACCAGATCTGACCGGTTACAAATCAAAGAGAGTCAGTTTCAACACTTATAAAAAAGTTATATATATATATATATATATATATACATACATGTATACATTTCAGAAAAACATGTTTATACATTAAATATATTTATTTACAATATAAATTATATACTGTATGTGTATAAATATACACAGAACACACATATATTATGCAAACAGAAACTTTTTTTTTTTGTATGCATTTGGACATTTTAATATTCTTAGACTGTTAAAAATAAACGTTCAAATATATTCTGTGTGAAAATAAAGTTAGTAAAACTTTCTAATAAACATTTTGCAACCTTCTAATAATGTATAAGCAAAACCTGTTTTCAAAAAGTCACTGTTTTATACAGTAAGTCACACGCTTCACCTTTAACTAGAATACAAATTCAGGGAAAAACGCTCAGCTGTATCTGAAGCTTGAATTATGCTGCCTATGATCCACAATTCTGTGCAAGCTGTTTGTTATTCAATAAAAAGAGTAGAAATAGCATGTAATAGTTCATAATGTAGGTTTGTTTCTTTTGTAAGCCATTAAAATCATCTTTACCTTCACACAAAACAAGACTGACTGAACACAGAGAGCAGCCTCCATCTAGTGGTGAACAAGAATCGGACATATAAAACGTCATGAAGGGCATTGGACGAAATGTTTTTTTCTGCTTTTAATGCAGAAGAAGCCACATCAGAGGGAGATTCAAACACAATGCCACTAAAAACTAATACAATCTGTAACAAACTGCACATCCAAACATGTGAAGAGCACTAGTCTGATGTTTACAAGCACTTCGAGCCGTAGCACATTAGTATTCTGTCTGCACTGGCCTGAAGAAGACTGGAGAAAAGCATCGTGTGTCTGCCTGACACTTCAGACTGAACATCGCTAAGCAACTGCTGGAAGAAACTGGGAATTCCTACAGTGTGTGGTAAAAAAGAAAAAGAAAGAAAAATGGCGAAAATGTGATTCTGTTATGGCCATTCTTGAAATCTTTCATGCATTGCTTTTTTTCTTATCTGCAAGTTCAGATGTGTTACTTATCAATGCTTCTTACTGATTTTGAAAGTTGGTTTGGAAGATATATGTTAATATACAAAATATATATCATAATTATTTACTTTAATAAACTTTATCAAATATATGAATGATGAATTATATAAATACGAAAAGTATACATGTTATTTACATATATATATATTATTGCTATCAAACTATATATTTGCATAATATTTGTGTGTACTGTATATATGTATTATGTATATATAAATACACAAACCTTATTTATTATATATACATATTTTTATGAAATACATACATGCATGTGTATTTATATGTACATTATATATACACACACACACTTATTTGTTTATGTATTTATTTTTTATTAATATAAAACAAAATATATTTAATAATATTAATTAAATTATATAATATTATATATAATATATATTAGAATTTATAATATAACAAGATGCATTTTATCATTTCATATTTTAATGTTGTACATAAGTAAAATTAACAAAGCATGTACATTTCAGCTTTCTACATTTAAGAGCACAGCAGCTGTTAAAAATGCAGAAACAGTCTGTATAGTAAACCCGTATCAAACTAAGATCAAACACAATATGTAATCTGCATTAGGACAGTAATAACATTTCCCCACATCATTAAAAGTGTTAATAACAGCATTTAACGAGCTCTGAATGACAGAATGTGACGTGCTACATAAAGGTCACATCTGCATTTAATGTGTGTGAGATCCGCAGCCATCAATCATTCACTTAACAACACACACGACACACTCAAACGCCACCACGTGCCAGCAATTATCACTCATAAGACATAATAATCACCATAATTACAACAACTCGCATCACAGCGTGAACTTCAGAGTATTTACAGCAGTCATGAACCAACATATCTGCCCATATTTGCTCATTTTTAAATATTATTGCCATTGTCTTTTATTTGAGCACCAACCAAAATCTTGGACTAAACAGTGTCTCAGTAAATATGTGATAATTGTGTCAAAAATGAAACAATGCAGAGAGTCAAATCTACTTGTAAGCAGGTCACATGACTGTTCTTGTGCTCAGTAAAAGCCAGCAGGCCAAGCACTGAGCAAACAAAGACAAACGCAACTTTTATGCACAGAATGTACTTTCTTTTTGGCTTTTTCTGTGGTTTTATTAATGCTACAAATGCTCCTCAGACACACCGGTCGAGAGAGGTACCTGATTCAATTGGACTCAAATTAGAGAGGAAAGCAAAAGCGTCCCTGTTTTGTTTGGTAGCCCAGTACTGAAATTAGTGAACTATTTTCCCTGCGGATTCAACTCAAGAGGCTCGGGGCTTAATCAAGTGGAAATTGGGGAGAGACAGCGGGGGTAGAAGGACAGAATGAAGCAATTGTTCAACTCGCTCTTTGATGTCACTGCAACAAAATATCCAGGCAGAGGCAAACTCACAAATGAGAAAAATGCATAACGCTGGCTATATGCGATCAAACCAGGAATATCAGCACTGTAAATGCATTCTGTGCTCTTCATTATGAGGCAGATGTATGTATTGTAATATCTGAGCTCCCTTCAGCATCTCAGACAAACTCCCAGCGCCTCTATTGTGTCGCAGAGCTTTTCTCATGCGTGCGTCTGAATGCGAGTCGGAGCTGCAGATAATCACATTTTCCTAAGAAAGGCTTAGTCGTGCAAACTAGCACAACTGTCTCGAGAAGAACAAGAGGACATCTTCAGCAAAAGAGCTCTGGGAACAAATGTGCTCAACACAGCTGATGCTTAGAGAACAGGTGGATGATCAAGATACTTACATAATTAATGAGAGTATACTCGCAAAATAAAAGTGAATGACCTGGAACATTCTGAACATTAACATTAGAATGTTATCTGGTCTTTAATAATTAATAATATTTCAAAAACTTTAGCACAAAACATTATTTATACACTGTGCATGGAATTATTTTTACTGAAAAATTCATTTGTTTTCTCTTAAAACTTCCTAATATAATGTTCTCAAAAGGTTTTTATAAATCGATCATGCAACTTTTTTCTCCTGAAATGTTTGTCTAATGTTTTTGAACATGCATTTGTTAAGGTTTTCTGGTTTTTAAGAATTTTATCAAAATTATAAAAGCATAAAATGTTATTTATACATTGTTCATTGAACATTTTTTCCTGAAACATTAATCTAACCTTATTTATTTATTATGTTAGTATAGTAAAATTTATATATTTATACATACATTATAATAAAAAGTTGTATGAAAAGTAACTAATAGAATGTTCATTAAATGTTTCTTTACACAAAAATGTTATTAATACGCATTTATCAAATTTTTTCCCCCTGAAACATTCAAAAAACTATTTCTGAAGGTTACCAATAAAACGTTTCTCAAAGTAATCTTAAAACTTTATTTCTACATCATTCATGGAACATCTTTTCCTGAAACATCCATCTAACGTTTTTTAAACGTTGTTAATATGTTTGTCAACGTTTCATAATGCTCACAAAAGTTTAGCACTAAAACATTATTTGTACATTGTTCATGAACTATCTTAGCTGAATGTTACTTATTGTTTCAAAACATTCAGATAACATTTAAAAGTAACATTCCCACAACGTTTGAAAAATGATACAAATGGAATGTTCACTTAGAGTTTGCGTAACCAAGAATAAACATTTGAAATCATTTAAAAATGAGATGTTATGAAGTTTAAAGAACATTGAGGAAAAGTTTTTATAACTGGAGCGTTAGTAAAACATTAGCAAAACTGTGCACTATCCAGTAAGGATGCAGGGAGACTCGGGGCCTGATATTTACATTTGTGCATAAATAAGTTCTCAAAATAACCAGATATTGACCGATTAATCGACCTGCATGACATATCATTCTATCACTAATCATATGTGACCCTGGAGCACAAAACCAGTCATAATTGTGAATTTTTGAAAATTGAATAAACAGCTTTGCATTGATGTCTGGTCACCTTTAAAGTTGTTCAAATTACGTTCGTGGCAATGCATATTACTAATCCGTAGGAAATTTACTACATACATTCATGCAACATGTTCTTTACTTAATAGCCTAATGATTTTGTTGTCAATGACATGTTGGCTTTTGCTTCAAATGTGCTACTTATGACTGCTTTCTGTGCTCCAGGGTCACAAATATCACCCAAATGCATTAAACCCAAACTTTCCACAGCATGCACTGCATATAATAAAGGTTCCCTGCTGAAATAACCTGCCTAAGATGTTCTGCTGGTCTCAGGTTCTCAGCAAACCAGTTCAAGCTTAATAAAACAAATGCTATTTGGTACCTGGAAATATAAACATGTTTGCACGGTCTGTTGAGTTTGTCAGGTGGTGTATTGTAGTAATCGCTCTCTTACCTTCTCTGTAAGCTGTGCGCGCGCTGAGGAGCAGCGGCGCGTCGCGTCAGTTCCGTCGCGCTGCACGCTGATGAAGGAATGCGAGCGAGCGTGTGAAAGTGCGACGCTAAACTGGCATTATTTTCTAACTTCCACCCAATTCGACTGAAGCAGGCCGTTGTCAATGGCAGAGGAGGTTCTCTCGCGCAGCACAAAGTAGGTACATTTGCATTTCTCCGACCCTCCCCTCGCTTTTCAGCACTGTTATTGTGTGGCGCGGTTGGGGTCCTTATTTGGCCCCCGATTAAATCCTCACTGGCCCGCTCTCAAAAAACGCCTTATAAGCAGTTCTGCTCTGACGCATCGCGTTGTTTTCTATATGCTCTTCTGAAATCTACTGAATGCGTCGAAACCAGTAGATGTTGTTACAAAAAAAGGTATTGGAGCAACAAGTGTCATAGTAAAAATGAAAAGATAATCGAGGCCCCATTTGAGGTTCCTCAGACTGGCAGAGAATATGCTCTTCTCGGAGTTCCTTAAGTATCTTCTTGTACACTGAAGGAGATTCATTATATCTCAAGTCTTTTCTTCAAGATGGGGTTTCTGGAGGACAGTCTACTTACGGTTCTTGCCTTTTAGGTTTCTCCAGAAGTTTCCACCAGTGTGACAATCAAAATGTCTTTCGGAACATTTTTAGAATACATAGCCTACGTTTTTTTAAAATGCTGAAAATGTGAACATTTTATTTTCTAATATATATTATTGTCTAAATTTTAATGCTTTTTGCTCTTTACTCGTAGTCCAAGCATCAGGCAGATTCATTTCTAAAAGTATATATATATATACAATATCATGCTATAAAAACATACAAATACAGCATAAGAAAAATACCAATCTCGCCGCAAGGTGGCGCTGGAGTCAAATCCAGTGAATGAGCAAGGTTAGCAATTTGAAGACATTATTATTATTAGTGCTTATTAATATAAAAATTATATTAAAATAGAAATAATTATTATGTGGTTTAGGTAGTATGTGCACTTATAGGCTGATTACTGGTTATCTTCACTGTAATAAAATAAATATTACAAGCACAACTTCTTTCTTTTTTGTTAAGTGTCTGTTTTAATGAACAATAATAGACATTGTAAAGGCATAAGTATAAAGCATAAGAGACTTATGTATTAGGAAATAATTCAGTCAAATGTATGTAACGTTAACAAAGTCATGCGCTTACGATTAGGATAACTCGGATCAGCCAAAACGATATGAGCTGAAATACATAATAGATTCATTAAACCAAAGTTTGCCATTATATACCCAAAACGAATTTTACCCTATGACTTTACCTCATATTTAACCATTACAGAGACGTCAGACTCTCGGCGGATACATGAGCACTGAGTGCCCGCTGACCGCTCCGAAATCGGCGAAGTATGATGATTTCTCCAGTATGATGATGATTTAATCGGTCTGAAGACACGGTATTAACGCTCTTAACGAAATCATTTACTGACATCCGGTTGGTTGATGTGTCACTGCAGGGCGGAGTTAAAGAGAGAGGGGTGTGGCTAATGACCTCATTTTTTTAATCATGAATAATTAAACTTTTTTTTAAATTATGTACTATATTTTAATTTGTTAATACTTTTTTTTATTAATTATTTATTTGTTTTTAGCACACTTTATCATACAAAATTATATTTATGGAATTGTTTGTTTTGGTTGCATATTAAGTGCTTAAGTAAAAAAAGGGAAAAATGTTTGTCCAAACAACAAAGAGTTTGAAAAAGTCATGAAAGTCAGACATCAAATGCATTAGATGTATTTTATTAAAATATTTTTAAAAAACAAATGCATATGTATAAACCATGATAAATATGCATATGCAGTATAATCATACAGTAAAATGTTTATATTCATATAGTTTTCATTTTTAAACATAAAGGATATTTTAGCATTCAAACTGGCAGTGGTGATATTTCCTCGTTCAGTCCATGGCAGGGTCTCACAAAGGAGAAATAGCCTTTTTTTTTTCCAGAAAAGCTACAGAGCAGCACTGTTCACCTGAGAAAAAATACTTGAAGAGACGCCGTCGCACAAAACCACATCCGAGTGACAGAAACCTGCCGCCTAGATTACACAATATGATCATTTTTAATATTATAGGGTCATTCCTTCTATGCAGTATATTTCATGACCCCATTCATACATGTCTGAATATACTGGATAAAATCTTAAAGATGGAAATCACATCAGTTTCCTTTATTGCCTTTATTATATTTTTAAATAATTTCAATTGGTTTGATGGCTGTATTGATTTTCCCTGGGTCTTTAATTGAAATGTTTCAAATTAAATACTACCAGTGAAAAGTTTGGTATAATAAAGATTTATTTTATTTTTTATTTTTTAAAAAAAGTCTCTTCTGATTTGCTTGATTTCTGAAGGATCATGTGACACTGAAGACTGTGAGAAATGACGTTGAAAATTCAGCTTTGATCACAGAAATAAATTACATTTTACAATATATTGCAATAGATAATAATTATTTTAAAAGGTAATAATATTTCACAAGATTGCAATTTTTACTGTATTTTTGTTCAAATAAATGCAGCCTTGGTGAGGAGAAGAGACTTTTAAAAACATTTAAAAAATCATAATTATTCCAAACCTTTTACTGGAAGCGAGTGTGTGTGTGTTTTACTGATAACTGATTTATATTTTTATTCTAGTGTCCTCAATGTAAAATCCTTTTAATTAACAAAAGTCAGTTTCAGTATGTTTTGTGCAGTTGGTTGATCTCTCGAAATCATTCCAACACACTCGATAAAATTGCACAGATCTATAGAAGCATAATAAAAATTTCAAAAGATGGTTAAAAGATACTAAAGGAAGTTGATGTCTTCATGTAAACTGTCAGCAATGACTAACTTTAGCTCAATTTTCATTGTGTAAATGATTACAATATAGTTAATAAACTTAATAAGTGCCTGAGTTTGAGCAGAGCAGATTTCTGAGGATCTGATATATGCTTTTATAGAATTACTCGCTGAACATTCATACTGCAGAACAGGAATGACTATCACAAACCTGACCGTAGAGCTGCACCATTCTGGAGAAACTGAGAATCATGATTATTTTTTTTATTACTGTCACAAATCATATTCTCTCACAATTCTAAACTTAAGACACTGTGTCATTTACTAGAGGCAAAATATTAATTGCTGCAATCTATTTTAAAGTGTGTAATTAATTTGCATGTATTGTGTGTGTGTGTGTACACTGCGCTCCAAAAGTTTGGAAACACCCCTGGCAGTGTGCTTTTGGATGATATCAGCATAAATTTGTGGTTTTTGGTGCAAATACATTAAAGTAACTTTACACTATCATTGAAGACCAGCAATAATATTTTCATTACATAATTATGTCAATATATACATGACCTCAACCCAATTGAGCTACTATGGGAGGAACTGGACCGAGAGAAGTGTCCAACCAGTGTGAATCATCTCTGGGCAATCCTTCAGGAGGCTTGGAGTAATCTATCAAGTCAATGTTTAAATAAACAGACAGCTCGGATGCCCAGATGATGCAGAGCTGTAATAGCTGCTAATGCTGGATATTTTGATGAATCCAAAATTGGAGTATTTTCTATGTATAAACTGTTTATGTAATAAAATATGTTTTTGTAGATTGTGTTGTCCCTTATCAGTGCAAATTAAAAAGGATTCATGCCAATATTGTCCAAAACCACACTTTTCTAGGGCTTTTCCAAACTTTTGGAGGCCAGCGTATATATAAATATATATATATATATAAACACACACACATAAATGCTGTCAAAAAATTCCTTGTGATTAATGTATCCAAAAGAAAAGGTTTTGTTTGCATTGTATATGTATATTGTATATGTATATAGAAACACACACATATTATTTGATGTATTTACATGCCTATATTTATATTCATAGAATTTATATTAGAAATAAATATATATATATAATATATAATCTTTTTTTCTGAAATACATGCATGTGTGTGTATTCATATATACATAATAAATGTATGCATTACACACACTTAACATAAACACATAACAAAAAAATTTGTTTTGGATGCAATTAATATATATATTTCATGAACACTTACTGATATTAAAATTATGCAAAATAGGTTTGAAGGAATGATTCAGTGATTTCACTTGTTTCATTCCTGGATGAATCTGGTGGAAACCGCTATTTTTACCGCTCCAAAAGCGCCATCTAGTGGTGAAAAATGAATTTGCATTTTCTTTCAGACCCATGATAAAAGATCGGGGAATATGCTAATGTTTCATTTAACCTCAACACATAACGGCCTCGAGATTCGTTTTAAAAAACTACTTGTTTGAATGATTCAGAGTTGACTCTTTCTTTTGAGAGACAATAACTTTATACACAGGATGTTTTCATTCACTTAGAGCTGCATTGAAAGGTAATTTTCAAAACTGGGGCCCTTTTTAAAATCTAAGCTCACAACTGATTCCAGAAAATCGCGATGCATTCGTAAAATCTCTGAATCGATCTATCAATCGGTTTATTAATGGTGCAGCTCTACCGGACGGTGCTAGAGAACTGGACTCTGTGTTTGTGTTGAAGTCATGTCTGATGGTAATGGTGGTAGTGGTGATGATGATGGTGCTCGTGATGATGATGGTGCTCGTGTCTCTGGACCACAGGCAGCACTAACCCGGCGGCGTGTTCACTGATGGGCGGCTGGGTGTGTTTGGAGGGCGACAGCGCCTGTTCCCGGGCCCTGGCTCTGGATCTCTTGCTGTGGCTGTGCTGGAGAGCCGTGGAGGGCTGAGGAAGATGATACACATCTGCCGGAGAGACACTGTGACACCTGCTGCTTCTGGCTGCAGACTGGATGCCTCTGGAAGTGCCCTTCGGGGACCTGACGGACTGGGGACCGGGGCGTACGCGGGGGTCCGGGGCCACACAGGGGTCGGAGAGGACCTGAGAGCGCCGCTGATGGCCGTGAGTCTCGGGCTCGTGGGAACGAGAACGGCTCTGATCGTGTGAAGACCGAGACGGCTGCTCTTGCTGGAGCGCAGGAGGAGAAGAACCTTGATGAAGGAGAAAATTGAGGGGGATATATTATATGCTTTTTAAAAGGTTGCAAAAATTAAGGAATTATATTTTATAAAGGGTCAGAATAATTATCTAAATTTCTGAAAATATGTTTTATAAAGCACCAGCACAAAGATTAAAATGAAGGGAAATATATTTTTAAAAGGTCAAAAACATAAACAAAAATTAAGGATTTGTATTTTATAAAGGATTAGAATAATAATCAAAGTACAGAAAATGTGTTTTATAAACAGTCAGCACAATTATTAAAATTAAGGAAAATATATTTTAAAGATAGGCTGGCAAAATAAAATAAAAACAAAACAAAACATTAAGAAATTCTATACTATAAATAGTAGAGTGAAATAATCAAAATTAAGGAAAATATATTTTTAAAAAGTGTAAAAAATGGAAATATACATACATAAAAAAGGTTGGAAAAATTATTTTAAAAATATATATATATATTTTTTATATGAGGGTTAGAATAATTATTAAATCTACAAAATAGATATATTTTATAAACAGTCAGCACAATAATCAAAATGAAGGGAAATATATGTTAATAAAAAAAAGGTTGGCAACATGAACAAAAATTAAGCAATCAAATTTGGAAAAATTAACAAAAATTATATTTATATTTTATAAAGGGTCAGAACAATGGCCAAAGTTAAAGAAAATATATTTATAAAGGGTTACCAAAATGAACACAATAAATTATGTAAAAGGTTGGAAAAGTAAACAAAAATTAAGGAATTATATATTTTAAAATTATGAATTATAAACGTATATTTTATAAAGGGTCAAAACAATGATCAGGATTATTAAGTAATAATTTTGTTCATTGGCACAATGGATAAAAATTAAGGAACTTTATTTTAGAAAAGATCAGTAAAATTAACAAAAATTACTGATTATTTTATTTTATATTATTATTTTTATATTATTGAAAAATTATTAAAACTATATTTTATAAAGGGTCAGAACAATGATCTAAATTTAAGTAAATTAAATTTTAATTTATTTTAATTTATATTTTATAAAAGAAAATAAAAAAAACAATACTATGGATAAAGAAAACTCTCAAAAAAATTATTAAAACACAATTTCAAAAATCAGCATAAATAAAAAGCAGCACAACAAATACATTTTGGAGTGAAATTGGACCCTGAGATTCTCCCTTTAATTTCTGATCATTCCAGCAGCACAAGTGTCTCTGTGTTCAGCAGAATCTTACTGTCAAATCTGGAGGTGTAGTTCTCTATTCCCGCCAGATCCAGGTAATGGTTTCGTCTCTCTGTGTTCTCGTCCACACAGTAGTGATTCTGACCTCTGTCAAACACACACACCATGTCACGTGTGGACAAACATCACAAACACTGATTCATACACACACGGCACACAGCGACTCACCTGATGTGTGTGTGCTCCGCAGGAACCGACTCCATGCGACTCAAGCGATTGTCTGAACCAGGAGCAAAGATAGACCAGAAATTAGGCACAAAACCAAACTGCTTTTACAGCAGAAATCAATCAGAAATGTATTCTAATTATAATAAAAAACTAGAATAGTATATAAATAATGCTAAAATTACATTGCAACAAGCACAGTAAGAAAATACTAAAAATAACTAAAAATAAAAATGCAAAAAATACTAAAAATTAAACAAAAATAAAATGAAATCTATAATAGTGTACAATAATACTAAAATATAAAAGAAACAAAAAAAAAACACAATAATGCAAAATAAAAAAATATATAAAATAAACCATATTACTTTCTCTCAAATTAAACCTAAACTGTAATATTAAAAAAATAACAAAAGCAAACAACTAAAATAAAAATGACAACTGAAAAAAAAAGCATTAAAGCAAGCGAATACAAAATATGAATGAAAACTACAATAGTATAAAATACTATTAAAATAATACTACAACCAGTATTTTAAATATATACAACAATATTTAAAAAAAAAAATTATTTAATGTTTTATAATTAATAATGGCTTGGTTATTAACAATAGTAACATTTTTTAATTATATTTTCAGCTGAAATCCCTATCATGATCTATAACGTAACTTGTACTCAGAATATGATATTTTGGTCATGTCACCCATCACTGATACTGAACATTGTTCTTATAATGTGTGTGT
>JAUCMR010000035.1:21424839-21435034 GCA_032357425.1 Enteromius argenteus | reverse complement strand
GTGTCTCAGCAATGGATGTGAATGGGTGCCGTCAGAATGAGAGTCTGATAAAAACATCACAATAATCCACAGCACTCAGTTAACATCTGGAGAAGACTAACGCTGAAATAAATCCAGCATTAAGACACTTTTTTAAACTCAAATACAAGTCCATAATCTATAGTAACTCTTCCTCCAGTGAAGAACTCTTTAGGCTAGTATTAAAAAGTTATTCACCCATTTTGTTTTCTTCAAGACTGATCATAAATTCAGTTCTAAAAAGGTACACTGTTCTTTTTTGTATTGGAAAAGAAAGACTAATTACCCCTTGGTAACTGCTAGTTGGTCAAACTAGTTCTTAAGACACAGTCTTAACATGTTGGCTAAGTTTATGCAACTGCCCTCTGGTTTACAAGCACAGCGTTTACAAGCCAAAACAGCTCTAAACAAATATGTGGCTGGGTTTTGACGTGAGAGACAACATGAAATTAGTTAAAAACATCTTAATGCTGGATTAGTTTGATCTTTAGTCTTCTCCAGATGTTAACTGATGGACTGGAGTGCTTTGGATTATTCTGATGTTTTTATCAGACTCTCATTCTGACGGCACCCATTCACATCCATTGCTGACACACTGATACATTTCTCCAAATCTGATGAAGAAACAAACTCATTGTAATCTTGTATGATCTGAGGGTGAGTAAATTTTCTGTAAATGTTCATTTGTGGATGAACTATTCCTTTGATCGTTGTCAGATGCGTAAAGATGATCTGCGTCCCGTTGGCAGCCGTCGGTGTTTTATGTAAGAACAAACAGCGCTGTGGATTGTACAGTCAGTTACATAAGGGATGTGTAGTGAGTGTGTAAGCTGTCGTCTGAGTTCTTCTTCTTTATTCATCCGTCACTGACTGTCATCTCTTCTGTTCTCCACAGGTGTGCGTAATCCCAGCCGGTCCTCCACACAGGTGAGTGATGCACAGTAACACATCCCTCATGACAGCCGGAGCATCTGTAAGTGTTTGTGACGTCAGTCTTGACATGGATCTGTAACATGTGGAAAATGTGTTTCCAGCTGTTGCTAGGGGTTGCTGGGGTGCTGTGGGTGGTTGCCGGGGCATTGCTATACAGTTGTCAAAGAGTTTGATATAGATTTAATTAATATTTCTGAATTAGTTTTTATTTTAATATTTCTTGTCTTAATTTCTTAATTGATAATTTGTTTAATTTCTAGATAATTGTAATAATAATTTAAATAATTTAATAATTTAAAATAAAAAGTTGATATATTTTATTTTGTATTGTATGTATTGCTTTTTAGGTTTAATGTATTTTTACTTCAGTTTTAGAATGCTTAGTCATTTTAATTTAGTCATTCAACAAAAATTATAAATGTTGCCTAAATAAATGTAGGTTTTCTTCCTAATATTTATTTTATTTTAGCTTTATTTCAATTATTTTTTTATGTTTGGTTTATTTTTATTTAGTTTTAGAATTTATTTATTCCCAGGTACTAATTTTAGTGCCTCAAATTAAATCCATCAAAAATGAGAAATGTTGCATAAAAACATTATTTTAAATTTCATTTGTTTATGTATAGTGTTTCAGCTTAAACTAAATGAAAATAAGTTTTGCATCTAATATTTGTGACCCTGGAGCACAAAAACAGTCTTAACTATAGCACAGGTTTATTTGAAGCAGTAGCCAAAAATACACAGTCTGGGTCAAAATTATACATTTTTCTTTTAATGCGAAAAATCATTAGGATGTTGGTAAAGATCATGTTCCATGAAGATATGTTGTAAATGTCCTGCCTTACATGTATCAAAACTTTATTTTTGATTAGTAATATGCATGGCTAAGAACTGATTTGAAGGTGATTTTGTCAATATTTAGATGTTTTTGCTCCCTCAGATTCCAGATTTTTTAATATTTGTATCTCAGACAGATATTATCCGATCCTAATAAACCAGACATCAATGGAAAGATTATTTATTCTGCTTTTGTTGTCCAGGGTGACATTCATATTTTATTTTGTATTGTTTAATATTGAATAAGCAGCTCTATTACCACATGACCTCCTGCAGCTCAGAGACTCAGGTCATGTTTTCTGCTCTCTCTGGTCTCTCAGACGGCTTGTCACTCCACAAGTTCGTTAATTTGAAGTCAGCAGCTGGTGACATTTTAAAGGCCAATTAGAGACATATAGACCCAACAGATCACTGTTTGCATCCCAAGCATCTTTGACCTTCCAGGTTTATGAAGTGTTCAGTAGATGGCCTAGAGCTGACTGCGTGACGGATTTGAGTATTTTTTAATATATGCATGTAACTCGTATATCATTACTCCAGTCTTCAGTGTAACATGATCCTACAGAAATCATTCTAATACGCTGATTTTCTGCTGAATTATATAAATTATATTTTAAAATGCAGTGGCCAGTAGTGTGTATATATCAATCATCCAATAGTACATCTGTCCATTTGGATGTAGTTTAGGCTCAGTGCCCTTATGTAATATGAATAATTGTCACTGACAGAAGCAGTGACAGGTCTAGCAGTGCATGCTGGTGTTTAAGGACACAAACACACCCGTCTTGTGAGTACATGAGACTTCAGTCCATAGTCAAATCCTTGTTAAGCAGCTTTCCAGAAGCTTTCTCTGACAGACAGAAATAAGTGTTCGGAGTCTTGTGCAAGACGTTTAATATCAAACTTCTCTAGACATCCACAAGCAGTTGAACAGTGTATTCTGCTTGGTTTTCTGTATTCAGTTGCTTTTTATTTCATTCAGACGGTGTCTTTCTGTTTTAGTAGTCCAGAGTGATCTGCAGACACATGACATTATCTTAAACCATGGGTTGCTCTTCATGAACTCGGTCTTGATTATTTTTACTTGATAAGATTCTCAGGGTTAATGATCAGTTTCTAAACTAAAGCTGTTATTACCCAGAGGTTGTGTTTGTGGATGAAATGGGCTGCTGGACATCACAGTGAATGAGTCTGTTGTCCACTTCACTGCAGGCTCCTGCATTCTGGATGAAATTCTTCTTAAGAATCTGTTGGGGTTTATTAACATCACAAAGAGCAACAAAGCGCTCTTCATGACTGGACGGACCCCGGGATGGAAGTTGCATATGAGTTTTGATGCCCAGGCTATCTAAGGTCAAACGATTTTATAATTAACCATGTGAAAAGATCTCAGTATAATACAGGAGGGAACATCTTATTATATTATAAACCAGTGTAAAGACCATTTTATTTGTGATTCTCATTGGTATATGTGTATATAAATGATTAAATACCGTACATCTCTCTTGAACCATTTTAATGAATAATTCATTGTATTACATAGACAACTATTTAAAAGTTTTTTAAAAAAGAAATGAATGCTTGTTTTAATCAACATAAATGTATTAAATTGATGAAAAGCAGATCATGTGACAATGCAGACTGGAGGAATGATGCTTAAAATTCAGCTTTGATTACAGGAATAAATAATATATTTAACAATATATGTACAAATTAAGCAGCTATTTTAAATTGTAATAATTTATCAAAATTTTACTGTATTTTTGCTCAAATAAATGCAGCCTCTGTGAGGAATAAACAATGAGTCAAATGTAACTGAAATGAAATAAGGACTGTTCATCTGGCAGCTTGTTTTTACATTAAATAGCCTAACAATTGTATATAACAGTCATTCAGTAATGTGACAGAATAGATCTCATCTCTATGTACTTTAACTGGTCCATCACAGCCCAAAAAATGGGTCACGGGACTGCTCTGATTATCCGCTCATATAAGCCAGAAGAAAATATCTTTTTGATGATGTCAAAGGTGGTGTGTATTTTGACTCCAGTTTGACTGTAATGTAATGTGACCTCCTTCTCTGAACAAAGCTGCACAAGGTAAAAGAACATACAACCCAAGATTATTCTGAACACAGGTTAGTCAGCAGACACTATGTTTTAGTGTGATATAAGAAACCAAACTGTTTTAAGGTTTCACCTTACAACCATTTCCAGGTGTTTTAACAGGCCTTACACAATATAAGCTGACTAGTTTCACTATATCAGGTCACAGAGGAAGTTTCACCGCATCAGTTCAGCCTCAGGAATGACTGAAAGAAAAACCTGAAACCTGCTGTTGTTAGAGGCTTTAAGGGTCTTGTGGCACGAAATGTGTTACGTGTATTTGATGTTCTTATGTAAAAAAAACAATCAAACAAGTAAAGCTTAAGGTTTTAGTTTGGTGTATCTGTGTCGATTAAGAATGTGTTTCAAATATCGCTATTTGAGTATTAAGTGCACTTCTCAAGAAGTCAAACTCGTTACAGTGCACTAAAATCCATGGAATTGAATCTAGAACTTTTCACTGTACGTACCAGAAATATCGTCAAGATGTTTTATGTTATATTCTCTATCCCAAGCCTTAAAGGGATAGTTCACCCAAAAATAAAAAATTCTGTCATTGTTTACTCACCCTCATGTCGTTTCAGACTTTAATGAATTTCTTTCAGGTGTTCGACAGGTGCTGGAGATATTTTGAGAAATGTTAGTCACTAAAGAGTTGACGGTAGCCATTGACTTCCATAGAACCAACATTCTATAAAATATCTTCTTTTGTGGCCAACAGAAAAAGAAAATATTGGAACATATTATATTGGAGGAAATTAAGACAGAATTTTAATTTTTGCACAAACTATCTCTTTAAAATTTCTTTTGCAATTATATCTAGTTGGAAGCACATATTTTAGTGAACAAAACAACACAAACATACTGATTATTAAAAAGCTTTTGTGTGTGTTTATGTGCAGGTGATCGAGTCTCTGGGCATCATGATCTATAGGGCTCTGGATTACGGTCTGAAGGAGAACGAGGAGCGAGAGCTGAGTCCGCCACTCGAGCAGCTCATCGACCTCATGACGAACGTGGCCGAAGCAGAGAGTGACTCCTGCGCTGATGAAGGCTACGACGCCACAGAGGAAGACGAGGATGACCGCGATCCCGCCCACCCCTGCCGTATCCGCGGCTACCGTGACATCATCAAGGTATTGGCAACAGTGATGTCAGCTACTCTGATGATCACTTAATCTGACAATTGATATCTTTAAATAACTGATTAATCAGATATTCAGTGCTGTCCTTGTGCAAAATGAAGCTGATTTAATGTCAGTATATTAGAATGATTCTGAAGGATCATTTGACACTAAAGACTGGTGTATAATGATGCTGAAAATTCTGCTTTGATCACAGAAATAAATTATATTTTACAATATATTCTCATAGAAAACTGTTAGTTTAAACTGTAAAAATGTTTCGAAATTTTACTAAATTATTTTTGATCAAATAAATGCAGCACTGATAAACAAAAGAGACTTCTTTCCAAAACATTACGATTCTTAAGTATTCCATAGTTTTCTATGTTTATGTGTGCAAAAATGGTAGGTAAAAGTATGTTACAATGTTACAAAAAATGATAACAGCAGAACTTTTTAAATAAACGAAAGTTCCATAAAAAGTTTTAAATGTCAGGTGGTTAATTTAAAACCTAAATTTGATTTTAACAAGAAATGAATGACTATTGCATTATATACATATATTTTCTTTACTTTAAGTGCCTTTATTAATCACTGAGCTGACCTGTTTTATTCCGGTACACATGCATTCATACGCAGACTATTTTTGCGATCTGCTGATCACAGCGAGAGTGTTTAAATGCCGTGTTGATGTTTTTGTCTCACTAATGGTCTTCAGAAGGACGTTCTGCTGCCAGCATGAAGCTGAGAGTGATTCACCACACACCTTCTGTCCGTTTATCTCATTTATGACACATTCGTATGCCGCGCTACAGATCAGTGTGTCTCCTCTTGACCTGTTCAAAACACTCATTGCTTATTCCCAACACGGACATCTACGTGATGAATAATTTACCATCAACTTCATTATAGTGTGAAGCTGAATGAACGTCTCTTTCCTCTGTCTGTAGCTGTGTGCCCTCCACCTGCCGACCCCGGCCGATGCGCCCAATCATTACCAGGCCGTGTGTCGAGCTCTGTACGCCGAGACCAAAGAGCTCCGCACCTTCCTGGAGAAGATCCGCAGCGCCAAAGAGGTGAGAGCAGATCCACGGGTTACACTTCAGCCCAGAATCAAGCTACATTCTTATTTTTACACTCCTGAGATTAATCCCATTCTCCTCCCAATACATCTACATATTTTACATCTGAAGCAGTGCTATTTTAATATTATTTATTATCATTTTGAATTAGCTTTTATTTATATTAGATTTTTTTGTTATATTATTTTTTAGTCATTTTATTTTGTAGCATTTGTTTTATAATTCAGTATTTTTTTTTTAATATTAATATGTAGGTTTAATTTATTTTTGTTAAGTTTTAGTTTGTATTTATTTCCAGTTAGTTATTTTATTTTTTCCTCTAATATTTTTATTTTGTATTTTAATTTATATTCTATTATAGTTTTTGTTCATATTTTGAAATAGGGGTTATTTTTATATTTTCTGTTTTCCTTTTAAATGTAGTTTTAGCTATTTTGTTGTCATTTTTATTTCCAGTTAGTAATTTAAGTTTTTCAGGGTTTTTTTCATTTTAAATTTGAATTGTGTTTAATGTTTAATTGTGTCTGTTTAGTTTTCATTCGTTTTAACTCTTAGTTTTAGTTTATTTAATTTTAGCTATTTTATTACTTAGATTAGATTAGATTTTTTGCTTTAAAAATATTTGTAAATATTTAATTTCAGTTAATGTAAAAAAAATTTCAAGTAGTAAAAATTTGTATGGTTTAGTGTTTAAGTTTTAGTTAATAATAATATTTTATTAATTTCAGCTTTATTTCTATTTGCAAAAATGTTTTTAATAATTTAAAAAATATGTACTGTATATGTTATTATTGATATCATCCCTGATCTACGGTTTGACATTTTTGCTCTTGTTCTCATAAGATGATTTATGATTGAATAAATGTAATGATGTCATATGTGGAAGAGGGTCGCAGCTGGTTTTACTGCTGGTTTGACCTTAGATGTTATGATGACATTTCCATGTTTCCTTTGATTGTGCCCTTTATAATGTGTTTGCCAAATAACATGGCTTATATAAAACTGTCCTAGGGAATCATAAAACCCAGACATGGAAGAGATGGAAATGTGTTTTATCTCATTTGTCTCCATTGATCTCATTTCACATGAAAAAGGGTGTTTGTTTAGAAGTCTTAAAGGCACAGCAGCAAAAACAGCCTGAGAGAGGATGGACATCCTCTACTGATTTTCACAGAACAATCTGTGCCTCTTGTGGCTGTACAGCACAGCACCTCTTTCTGGGGATTTGAGTGTAAGATGAGACGAGCCTCACAAAGCGTCTCCCCTCAGAGCTCGTCCTCTTGAGGGTTTACTGTTACCGCACCATAAAGCCTTTTATTTCCAAACTAAATAATGACGCCACCGTTTGGGCTCAGCTGCAGGGGAAATGACAAAACTAAACATGCATGACAACTGAATATGAGGAGGTACTTTTGTTCGGTTCTATGTGTTAATCAAAGTAAATCAGTGGAAAAGCACAATCTCACCTGTAAATTCATTACTCTGCAAATTCATAGACATAACAAATTAAAATTACTGCATTAATTATCAGGGGAAAAAACTAACCAAGATTTCATTTTCCTTTTACAAAATCTATTTCCTATTTTTTTTAGCATTATCTACATACTATTATAGTTAATATTCTTTTTTTGAGTTAGTTTTTTTATTTTCCATTTTCATTAAAAAAAAAAAAATTTACTTTTGGTCATGTGTTTTATCATTTTATTAGTTTTTAGTTCTATTTAGGATTATTTAGGATTTATGTCTATTACAGTTTATTTATTTATTTCCTATTAGTAATTTTAGTTTTCAATATTATATATGCTTTTTACATCAGTTATTTTAGTATCATTGATACAGTATGTTATTGTAGTTTTTGTTAATATTTTGAATCGTATTTTATTTTCATATTTTCTGAAAAATTACAAAACTAAAAATGCATGACAAGTGAATATGAATATAAATAAACAAATGTGCATGTTCAAAAGTAATTGTCAGGAAAAGAAAGTCATAAGGCAAACTTTCCTTACGCAAAATGTAATTTCCAGATTGTTTCTTTTGATTTTGTGCTGAAGTAAGACCTGCACACGTTCTTGATAGCTTGCTTTAGTGAGATTTATCTAATTGTGGGGTGTAATAATAGCCTCGGTCCCATGCAGCAGCTGCACACACATACTGTACTGCTGCATCTATAGATTCTAGAGGATTCTGCTCCACTCAGCTTCTCTCTGAAATGTTGTGTCTCGCTCTGATTGGACAGAATCTGCGTAAGATGGAGGGAGACACTGTTGATGAACCTGGCAGGGAGCTAAACGAGCTGCAGAACGCTGATTGGGTAAGTGACCTGCCATTCAAGGACTGAGACATTTGATTGGTTCGATTTTTTCCCCATCCAATTAAGTAAAAAAAAAACTATATTCAGCAATATACTAGTAATTCTTCTTCAGAGCGGATCTGATCATCGGATATTTTCCTGTTTTTACTGTGAAGCAGATTTGAAGCAATCTGTGTCACATAAAGTGTCTTGATCTGAGCAACTATCCACATTATAAACACATGACACTTTTATTTTTATTTCTCCAATGAAATTCAATGAGAAATATCTGAGATGATTCCAGTTAATGGGGAAATCTCTGGAAAGGTTCTCTCAAAGTTATGAACAAACGTTCTTTCAAAGAATGTTCATTCAAAGTTATTTGGTCTTTAATAATGTTCTCAAAATATTGTTTTCAAATATTGAATGTTCTTTTAGAACATTCAAAAGTAACATTCCCATAATGTTTGCAAAATGATTGAATGGAATGTTCACCTAATTGTCCTTTAAAGTTGAAATACTAGCCTTTTTTAACATTAAAAATAATGGGTACAGTAGCAAAAATTCTTAGAACACATTTTTGCTATCTGGGATGTCCCTGGAGTAATAAAGCAGTCAAAAATAGCCAACAATAAATTATATGGGTCAAAATTATTTTTCTTTTATGCCAAAAATCATTAGGATATTAAGTAAAGATATTTCATACATTTTCTACCGTAAATATATCAAAACTTTATTTTTGATTAGTAATATGCATTGCTAAGATCTTCATTTGGACAACTTTAAAGGAGGTTTTCTCAATATTTAGATGTTTTTGCACCCTCAGATTCCAGATTTTCAAATAATAGTATCTCATATAAATATTGTCCTGTCCTAACAAACCAGACATCAATGGAAAGATTATTTATTAAGCTTTTCAGATGATAAAAATGATCCATTTTATCATGTTCATGCATTCCCTGGGAATATTACATTGGGTATTATGCTGAATATGCCCTGCAGTAGTGTGTCTAATGCACTGGTGCTCATGTGTGCTGCGGTCAGGCCTGGCTCTGGGTGCAGGTGATGCGAGATCTGAGGAACGGCGTGAAGCTGAAGAAGGTGCAAGAGCGCCAGTATAACCCGCTGCCCATCGAGTTCCAGCTCACGCCGTACGAGATGCTCATGGATGACATCCGCTCCAAACGCTACAAGCTACGCAAGGTCATGGTGAGCGTCTGAAGACTTTATTTCAATCTTAAGTCATCTTTAACAACATATTTTGTACATTACATTTGAATGTATGCATTTGGTCGCTTTATCCATTACATTCAAGTTACATTTTACTAAATTCATGCGTTCTCATGGCTTCATGTCTTGCTCTACTTTTTGAGCAACTAAAATATTGGGTAAAACGTGTTTGTGGGATCAAATTAGTTTGATGTATGTAAAGTACACATTAACTTAATAATCAAAGTTCCAAAAAACATTTCCAAAAGTTGCATTCAAAACAAATTGCCAAATATCTATTGCTTGTTCATTACAAACTATATCTGAACTATATTAATAGGCGATGGCTGCAATTATAAAGGGTTTAATGATGTTTGCACCAAAAATGAGTCTCTATTACACTGTAAATAAATGATGTGAGATTGGCATGAAACATATGGCTGCATAATTTTAGGTTTAAACAAAAAAAACTATATTTCATTAACTGATATATTGTTAATATTCCATCTAAAGTAATAAAATTTATTTTGTACCTGTATAATTTACCAGTAACCACCGTAATAATACAGGTGGGGAAGAGACATGATGAATTGA
>JAUCMR010000035.1:21380224-21390782 GCA_032357425.1 Enteromius argenteus | reverse complement strand
ATAAATGGCATTTTCCAAAAGCGTTATGTATATTAAAGCAATTTTAGTATTTAAACATGATGGGAATAATTGTAAAACGCCCAAAATAAAGTGAAGGTTAAAATCACCCACAAGGCCCCTTGGTTTTTCTGACCATGAGGCATGATTGGTTCCTCAGCTTTTCTTCCGTCCCTTAGTTTTCAAACCATAAGTCATCCTCTCTCCTGCCAAGGGTTTTGCCAGTTTCAGCTCAGAGGTGTTGGCCATTGCTCAAGCCAATATAAATGATGGTTCTCTACATTCAGCTGTGCCTTTGATAATGTGGCATGAACATTATTATTTTCATTTTTTTGAATAATTCTATTTACTGTGGACATTGCCTGTTTTTATAAGCCCAGTGGATCACATGCCTTTGATGTTTCTTACAGGCTCCGTGAAGTGTCGGAAAAGCTCAACAAATACAACTGTAACAGGTATGTTTTACCAAGCCTTTGCATTTTAAGCCTTGTGGTTTTAGAGTTCTTTCCACATCAATGAAGTATTGAGTTTTGTGAAAACACTTGACTACCATTTCTCTGTCCACACAGTAGTCATCCACACCTTATTCCGTTGGAGCAGGCCAAACTTAAGCAGTGTGTGGTTGGACCAAATCATGCTGGATTTCTCCTTGAGGTAATCTTTATTATGCAGCACTGTTACTTTATATCATGCATTACTTCAGGCTTTTTCATAAACCTGAAGTGCTTTATGCATTATATTTTAAAGCAATAATTTAGAATAAAAGATGTAATGGTATGAAAACTTTTTTTTTTATCACGATTACATTGACCTAAATGATCTTGATTATCTTGATATTATCACGGCTTTGTTATAATGTGCTGGAAATGTTCAAAAAGTACTGAAACGGAGTCATTTATTATTCATGTTTTGTATTTAAAATTAACAAACAAGCAAACAAAAATTCTTAAGCACTCTTTTAAACCCAGCTTCCTGCCATGTTTTCACACAAAATGGAAAAACTTTGCACATGTAAGGCTGTTATTTAAAGCTGTGCTTTATTCTGGACAGTATTTAGTTATCTCAGTTCAAATCATGGTAATTGAATAGGGGTTAAATGATATTAAAGCATGAAATGGTAATACTAACCGTAGGGAGTTTTATCATGATTTATCATCAAACCGGTAATCATTCCATCCCTAATATGAATATTACTGCATTTGCTGGTACTCATGTTGTTCCAAACCAGTTTGCTGGTTTTTGCTCTTATTCATTAAATTTACATTTATGCATTTGGCAGACCTTTTTATCCAAAGAGACGTACATTAAATTCAAAGCAATTTCCATAAAAACTGAATTTCACAGAGACCGTTAAGCTTCAAAAGCCCTTTTTTTTGGTCGTGTTTGAAGTTTATCAGTATACTATGAACTGTTCTGTATAAAACAGCAATGCAAAATTTCTGCTTTTGTGTTGAAATGAAGAAAATAAAGGATATGGGATTGGAACAACAGGAGGATGAATATATAATGAATGTTTTGTCTAATGCAGAAAATGACATACTCCTTTTGTTTCAGGATGGACGGATCTGCAGGATAAACTTTGCTGTCCAGCCTGACCGACTGGAGCTCGGCAAGCCCGATGGCAATGATGGGTGAGAAATTAATACACCTGCTAGATGCATGGACAATGCATGTATGAGCCGGCATGCAAAATAACTGTAGATCTGTCCCTTCTGGTTTATGTGTTTATTGTATGTATCTTAATTCTGTTTCAAGTGCACTTAATTTTCACAGGCATTGCCCACTTTGTGTAGTTAAAGGTTGTGTTGTGGGCTTTGGAGTGAAGACATATCGACGACTTTGTTATGAATGCTATACATAAAGTAAATATTCCAAAGATGTAGCCTTACAGTGCAAATATGCTTGCATTATACTTGATGAAAGGAAGGGAATTTTATGAAACGGATTAAATAGAAGGAACTCAGTCAGTCTGAATCTACAGGCTTCAGAACATTTCATAGAGGCGTGGCCAGCATTTTTTGTCTGGTTTTATTAGCAGTGTTGTTTTATTACTGAAATAGTGAAAACCAAATACACATGCAAGCATGTTGCAACACTACCTTATAAACGCTTACTGAAACTTTAAGACCTAAAATAATATTGTAACTCCTACAGTTCGTACTTAGTTAGTATGAAACGATCATTTATTGATGGTAAACTGCAAAAAAGACTTGTCATGCTCATGATAAACGCTTTGCTGTCCACTGCCTATTGCAGTGGTTTGTTTGTGCATTTTTGTTTGAACTGAGGAGGTGAGCTAGTTGTTTTTTTTTTTCTTTTCTTTCCCGTGTTGTTTTTGGGATTGAAGCTATGTCGCAGCAGTGCAAATCCCCTTTTGTGAACCTCAAGCAATCCTCTGTGTTTGTATATAACTGAAATATTTAGCGGGCATGATGGCACATGATTTAGGGGAAATCTTTAGCAGTTCCCTGCCAGCCTTTCCTACAGCTGTTGCCTGAGGAATGAGCTGCAGTCAGTTCTGATTCCCAAGGGTGTTGCCATGTTAGTCGCCCCATGGTACAAGATGCCGATTGGCTCGTAGGCCTGGGCTCTTCAGGCTTTGTGATGGTCCCACATGTGGGACTGTAGGTTTATAACTGATCTCCCATCTTTTGTTTCCAGTTCAAAGTTGAGCAGTGTCTCAGGGGCAGGAAGGAGCTCCAGGCCAGGCAGGACTAGTGATCCGCCCTGGTTCCTGTCTGGTTCTGACACACTGGGCAGACTGGCAGGCAACACCCTTGGGTAAGTTGTGGCAGGGCTATCAGAAATGCAGCCATCAGGTAATGTTGGCAGGCACTCGTGCCTTTGGTTATAAGAAACCTTTTTAAAGATGATTTTGCTGTTTTGTTTGCATGCAATAAAGTCTCCACCTGAAAATATTTCCAAAAACATGTTTATTTGGTGTGTAAGATGCTCAATTACTAAGAAACGGTAACACGTTACAGTAAGGTTCATTATTTAACCTCATGAGTTAACATGAAAAAAGAATACTTCTACATCAGTTATTAATCTTATTTAATGTTAATTTCAGCATTTATTAATGCATTATTAAAATCACAAGTTTTGTTTGTTAACATTAATGCACTGTGAACTAACATGAGCAAACGATGAACAACTGTTTTTATTAACCAAAGATTAATAAAGAGTATAATAAATGTTAGTTAATGCATTAACTGTTAACAAATGAGACCGTATTGTAAAGTGTTACAGAATAAATTAAATTCAAATTTAATGTTTTTCTGAAGTGTGCTTGATAGAGCTGTGCAACAGATCTATAAGTGTTATTTTTCAACGTTTTGACGAGATTTAATGATTATTAGTAGAAAATAATAATAATAGTAGGTTGAGATAATAAAAGTAGATTGAAGTTTGTGTATATTGAGATAAAAATCTCTGAAAAATATGCATGTTCATATGAACCAATATACGAAAATACATAGTAATAAACAGCAAAATTTGTGTATTGTATATTTTATAATTGCAATGATTATGTATTATTTTTTATTAGCCATTGTAGCTTTAATGTAAAACATTTAAAGTAAAATACAGAAAAGTACATTATCACTAAATTAACAGGGAACAATATTTCATAACTATTAATATGCATAGTTACAAACAGCAATATTTATTTATACATTTTATTATATAGAATAATATCATTATACAGTATTTGCTATAATACTGTGTGTGTGTATATCTCACACACACAGTATTTATCATTGTACGGTTTTGGGCTTTACTAAAACATTTGCATAATTACTAATGCATAGTTAGCTTTTGAGTGAGTTGTTAAATTAGTTAACTGATTAAATCACTGCATCGATATTAAAACATTCATCTGAATTCTCTCATGTTCACAAGACAAAGAATTTCAAACCAGTCCTTAGAAGTGGGCTGTTGGAGTTTAATATCAGATGCAGAGAGCATCTTGTTGGCCGTGTACTGATCCTGATTGTTGCTGTGCCTGGCAGGAGCCGCTGGAGTTCAGGAGTAAATGGCGGCAGCAGTGGAGGCGGAGGTAGCAGCAGCGGAGGTGCAGGAGGAGGCAGCGGGAGTGGAGGGGGCGGTGGAGGAGGTGCTGGAGGAGGAGGATCTTCAGGCCGGTCCTCCACAGCAGCCCGTGATTCACGCAGACAGACCCGTGTGATCCGTACTAGCAGAGATCGAGGCTCAGGCCTGCTGGGCAGTCAGCCACAGCCTGTAATTCCAGCCTCTGTCATCCCAGAGGAGCTCATCTCTCAGGTAACACTAGCTTCAGGGGCCTGTTTCACATTCCTGATTTTTACTGTTTAAGTTGGATGTGCTTGCCATAGCTCTGTTTAATAAGTTCCATGTAATGTTTGTGAATATTATTCAGTTTTTTACATAACAGAACTTCATACTCAGTTGAGAATCTCATAGTATTTAGCTTTAGTCATACAATTAGACTGAATTAATAAAATAAAGAAGCTGAAATAAGTTTTTGGTCATTTGGCAGTACACCTAGGGCTGCAACTAACATTGTTTTGATGGTTGTTGCCTGCGGTCATTGTATTAAAAATTATTTAAAATTATTAAAAATACAAATGCATGCAGATCATTGTCTGTAAAGGTTTAAGGCAATATTGCATATACAATATAATACAGGTATATGATAAAAAAAAGAACAATACAGTTAAACAGACGCATTGAAAACTAATTAACACATAAAAGCATGCCAATCATTGTGTAAAAGTTTAAAATAAACGTGACCGTGTATATAACACAAAATGATTTAGAAAATATATTAACAAACAAAAATATATTCTAAACATCATGTGTAAAGGTCTGAAGTATAAATACTACAAAACAGTTCATATAGCTTTTCACATTAATAAAATCTTAGAAACATGACATTTTAAATTACAAAACAAAAGACTATTTATATGGCAAGCCTGGTTTTAAAATGTTTAGCATGCATTTATAATTATAAGGATTATAATTATACGTTTATAATTATAAGATTATAATTATTTTATTAATAGCGAAAGGTAGTTTTTAATAAAATTAGGTCTTGTGCAGTTAACAAGAATATTACAAAATAATAGAATATACAAAATTAATATATTTCTAAGGAAACACTATATTTTAGGCTGTCCTTGTTACACCTGTTACATGCACTTACTATTATAATAACAATGAATTATGCATAATTACATGCAAGTAACCATAACAATATAGTAAGTACATATAGTTAATATTACTCAGTACTTAAATATGTAGTTACACTTTAAAAAGGACACCGTAAAATAGTTTAAACATTTGTAATATTAATTTAATTAATTCATTTTGGGGTGACGTGACCCAGACCTGCTGTTTAATCTTTACTTTTCCAACCAGGCCCAGGTGGTTCTTCAAGGAAAGTCCAGGAGTGTCATCATTCGAGAGCTGCAGCGCACAAACCTTGATGTCAACTTGGCTGTAAACAACCTGCTAAGCAGAGACGATGAGGACGGAGATGACGGAGACGACACGGCCAGCGAGTCCTACTTACCCGGAGGTAAACCGACACAGAAGATGGGTCACGGTTACGGTGCTCAAGACTGTGTGCCATTTTAACAAACTTTTCTGACAATACCTTTCATACTTTTATCGCAGAAGACTTGATGTCACTGCTAGACGCGGACATCCACTCCGCTCACCCCAGTGTGATCATTGACGCGGACGCCATGTTCTCTGAGGACATCAGCTACTTCGGCTATCCCTCTTTCAGACGCTCTTCCTTGTCTCGTCTCGGCTCTTCACGAGGTAAAGGCTAAAACACAGTCATGCTTGTATACACTCAGTGTCATGAAGCCATTCAGCAAGACTTGTGGAAATGCTTGTGCCACAACCACTGCGTTTATCGTTAACGCTGTATTGTTTATATATAAAAGTCACAACACATTTACGCCGATATGAAAGATGCTGTTGATTTTGAAACTGAAGCCAAACAAAAGATTATTCATAAGTGCTGTCAAACCATTAATCACAATTAATCACATCCAAAGTAAGCTTTTGTTTGCATACTATATGTATGTGTGCTGTGTATATTTATTTATCATGTGTATATATAAATGCACAAGCATGTATATTTTTCCGATAAATTATATTAAATGTATTTATTTATAGGATAAGTTATATGAACATAAATCTCTTCAAAATATATACTGTATGTGTGTGTATTTATATATACATAATAAACATACACCGTACACGCACATATATTTGACCCTGGACTGTAAAACCAGTTGCTGGGGTATATTTGTAGTAAAAGCCAAAAATACATTGTAAGGGTCAAATCTATCGATTTTGCCTTTATGCCAGAAATCATTAGGATATTAAGTAAAGATCATATTCCATGAAGATATTTTGTAAATTTCCTACTGTAAATATATTAAAACTTAATTTTTGATTAGTAAAATGCGTTGCTGAGAACTTCATTTGGACCTCGTTAAAGGCGATTTTCTCAATATGATTTTTTTTTTTCTTTTTTTTTTTTTTTTTTCAGATTCCAGATTTTGAAATGGTTGTCTTCAGCCAAATATTGTCCTATCATAACAAACCAAACATCCATGTTTAGCTTATTTATTATGGCTTTCATATGATTTATGACTGGTTTTGTGGTCACATATTATGCAAACAAAACTTTATTTTGGATGCGGTTAGTTGTGATTAATCATTTGACAGCACTAATTCATAACAAATGAGTCCCTGCAAATACAGATGCACGTTATGCAACACTTTAAAACAAAACAGTAAAACTAATTTAAAAATTCTTTCAAATTCTAATTGGAACCAGCTGAGTTCTATAATAATGTGTCAGGTTACAATGTTGCTATGCAACTGTTAAGTACTTAGCAAGTTTGTGTCACATCCTGTGGTGTATTTTTAAATCGCATGCAAGTAACGCAGACCAGAATTATACTTCACCAAATTAGTTTCATAAACCAGCATCTGTGAACCGAGTGCTTTATGATCAGCCTCTGGATATCAAATCACTCAAGATGCCTTGCTGCATGTATGTGTAGTGTGTGAGTGTCTGTGCTTTTGCAGTTGTCCTGCATGGTCATAGTCGTCGTTTCCCCTAGTGAGCCCTCTGCGAAAGGCCCTGCAGTGCAGACAGTTAGCCATAAGACCCTGCAGTTTATACCCATACAGCTCAGCTAATGCTGAACACCCCCGTCAACGAGATGTTTCCGCTGCTAATGCGAGCCACCAACTGACAAAGCCAGCCTGTGCAGCGTCTAAATGCAGCCCTATTTTACTTCTAATAAATTGTGGATCGTTACCTAAATGGTCATGGATCCTTTTCACCCGTAGTGTCGTATTTACAGCATAACGGTCAGTTGTTTTTGGTGGTTGGTGTCACAGAAGTACAGCAGAATTAGACCTAACTAGAACAATCTTATTAATTGTAATTTGTATGAAATCTCACTATTCCAAGGGTCTTTCCCAGAGAGTGGCTTACTGTTATCCCACTGGTGTGACCCTATTGCATACCAGTTCTCCTTCTCCCCCTAGAGCGAGACTCTGAATTGCTCCGCGAGCGGGAGTCGGTCCTGAGGCTGCGCGAGAGGAGGTGGCTGGATGGAGCCTCCTTCGATGCGGAGCGTGGCTCCACCAGCCGCGAGGGAGAGCCCAGCCTTGACAAGAAGAGCGTGCCTCTGCAGAGCCCTGTCACTCTGGGCGAAGAGCTCCAGTGGTGGCCTGATAAGGTGGGCCTTTAAGCCTTCGATGTCCTAGAATACGAAACCTCAGATTAGGGATGCACCGATATGAAAATTCGGTAACACTTTATTTTGATAGTCCACTTTAGACATTCTACTAACAGTAAGTAACCTTTCATTAACATACAACAAGTGTGTGTCACCTTATTTGTACTAACCCTAAACCTAAAGAGTTAGTAGACATGTAGTTGACGTGTAAAGTTACTTATAGTAGAATGTTTAAATTGGACTATGTGTAACCAAAAATTCTTTGCAGCTTAACAAAATGAAACAATGAGCTTAACACTTTTTTTTTTCTTCTTTTTTTGTCCAATGTAAAATATTTCTTTTCACCATTGTGTAAATGAAATGCGTAAATTTTGCCTTTTACTGTTTTTGAACACACTGTGAATGTTATAATAAATGTATTAATAGCTGTTGCCTTATTTTGTTTTTACAGAACAACAGTAAAATTACTATACTAACATTTATAAATGTTGACAGCTTTTATTTTGGCAGGAAGATTTCAGTGCTGCTTTTTGTTGACTACAGCAGATTTATAAATATTTCTCATTAAGCTGTTTGTTGAACATCACATCGTCACATCAGTGTTTCGTAAAAATTCAAAAAAATGTTACTTAGCAGCTGACGAGTATTAGAAAACACAAAATTCTGCAGTTTATTTATTAATTGTTTAAGGCTATTTTGTGATAGTCATCATATAGCAACCAGCCTCTTCTCATCGGAGACTTGAGATGCAGCAGTAAGCAGTCTTTCGCTGTCGGAGCTTGTATTGACTTTTGCGTCTTTCTCTGACAGTTTTAAATGCTTCTACACTGCCGACATTTTTGCTGTATAAGCGTAGCCCTCCATTTAATCACTTCACGTCATTGTTCGGTACAGTTTATTTGGTCTTTGCTCATTTCATTTCAGAATTCCTATTTTCTGCCGAGTAATTTCATTCGTGAACATTCAGTGCATCCCTGCCAAGTCTTGACGTAGGCATAGTTTGTACAAAAATGTAAATGCATTCATCAGTTAGTTTCAGACCTGTATTTCTTTATTTCTTCTGGGAATATAAAAAGATATTTGGAGGAATGTTGGTAACAAAACATTTGGTTTCTTTGCCATTGTCTTGCATAATACTGACAAGTTCTTGGGAACGGAAGTTGTTTGGTTACAAACATTCTTTCATAAATCTATGTTAAGCTCTGTACAAGAACATACTGTACGTGCATACAGGTTTGGAGTAACATTTTTGGTTGAGCTGTATCTTTACGGGTCAATGATGATTAACCGGTTTTCAATTTCTGCATACCTTTTCTTTGAGTCCATGTCTTAGGCTGTTATTTGAGGTAAAAATAGTTTGGTATAATATTTTATAAATTAGTAGAGGAGTTCTGTTTTGAAATATTATTTGTAGAACTGATAAATAAAATTACTTTTAGAGTCATTTAATCTGTATTTATTAGTACTCCTTTTAATCTGGCACATCCTTATTTGATCTTTTGATTTAATGGCGAGCCTGTTTGGATTACACTTTAGATTATTAGTTAGATTTCTTTGGATTCATATTTTATTTGTATAGTTGCTGAGTTGCTATATGTCCTTGGTTGTGTGATTCTTTAGGATTATGTAACTAAGTTTGTCAGCATTGGGGCTTTGTACTCGGAGATGGTTGCCGTCAGTACCAAAGGTGAACTGTACCAGTGGAAGTGGAATGAGCCTGAACCTTACAGAAACGCACAAGTAAGATTTACAAAACGCATTGAACAAGGAATTTCTGACGCTTTGCTTTGATTGAATTGAATCTCATAAATCTTTGTGCTTTTGTAGAATCCTTCAATACATCACCCTCGTGTCCCTTTCCTGGGCTTGACCAATGAAAAGATCACCCACCTGTCTGCCAACAGCATCCGAGCCACTGTGGCCACCGAAAGTAACAAGGTAGATGACTTTTGTTTGTTTATTTACACAATAGAGTGGGAGAGAAGAAAATCATAGCACAGGAGTAATCGGAAGTACTAAGATCAGTACCAAAAAATGTTCTCAGATCTCAAATTTCCATTAACCTGTGTTGTGCAGGTGGCGACATGGGTGGATGAAACTCTGAGCACTGTTGCTGCTAAACTAGAACATGGCGCACAAACGTTCCCGGAGCTGCAGGGAGAGCGTATCATCTCTCTGCACTGCTGTGCCCTCTACACCTGCGCCCAGCTGGAGAGCAGCCTTTACTGGTGGTGAGCAGGCAGCATCATTTTTAGTAGTTTGAGCTGTTGTGCTGGTGAGCTGTGAATAAATTGAGTTTCTTTTTCCTTTAGGGGTGTTGTGCCTTTCAGTCAGAGGAAAAAGATGCTTGAAAAGGCCAGAGCCAAGAACAAGAAGCCAAAGTCCAGTGCAGGCATCTCTTCTATACCCAACATCACAGTAGGAACTCAGGTGAGGATTTTTTATGGTGATCTTTTGATATATTGTTGTGGCAATGCTATGAAGTGTGAATTGATAGATTGTTGGGTTTAAATCGCCAGATACACGCAAAATAAAGCCAGACTTGCCAAGTATTCACATTAACGCAATAGGTTTTGTCTTAAATTGAACATAAACTGCTGGAAAAGAAATCAGATGCTTATCAGTATATTTGATGTGCGCTTTTGGTCTTAAAGTGACAGCAGCCTAACATATCCTCTGCTGCCTGTCATTAATGTTAATCAAACAGACAAACAAAAGACAGAGAAGATCAAGATTGCTCTTGACTGAATAACCTTAGTAGCTTTAATAAAAATCATTGTATATTTAATGCATACAGTGAAGACTGT
>JAUCMR010000035.1:21188900-21200550 GCA_032357425.1 Enteromius argenteus | reverse complement strand
TGCCAATTTGTATCTGTCCTGATTTGAGATTTGCATAACTAATAAAAATAAAAAAAATCAAACATGACTTTATTTACAAAATGCTTAAAAAAAAAGAATTTCTGAAATTTGTGAACATTATGATCTCAGTATGTCTGAGAAAACATATCACAGAGATTAATCAAAGTGAGGAAAGATCTCTGGAGAAACATGAGAACACAAACAAACAAACAAACAAACAGAAATTATAATTAAAACATGTTTCTAGACATTAAATGCACAATATCTTCAAAAGAGCTTAAAGGAATAATTCATCCAAAAAAAAAAAGAAAAAGAAAAATCAGTCATTATTTACTCACCCTAATGTTTCTCCAAACCTGTATCCTCTCTGTGGAACATAAAATAAATACATTTTGAAGTATCTTTAATTCACACTACCGGTGGCTGTCTCCAAATATAATGAAACGATACATATATCAGAACATAAAAGCACCATAACAGTAGTTGTTATGATTTGTGTGATGCATGAGGGTGAGTAAATACTGACAGATCTTTATTTTAGGTGAACTATTCCCTCACACTGAGTGCGAGAGCTGTTCTAAAAATGAGAAAAACTCTTTTTTCGTGACCCATTTTTTTTCCCAACCAGCAGCCCTGAGAGAAAATTGAGAGGCGATGCTCAACAATCCATGAAACCGAACAGACACAATGTGAGAAGAAAGAGTGGAATAAAAAGCCACAGAGCATGACGGCTCAGGGACAAACGCAGGAAGAGACGGGAACAGTCCTGCATTATTCAGCTCGTATGCCGCCTTCCCTGGTCATTGCCACTGACAACAGGAACTGAAGGAGAGGTGTGTGTGTGTGTGTGTGTGAACGAGCAACTGCAAAGCAACTTCACTTCAAGCTTTTTATTATGCATTACATAATGCAATTCAAAATTAGATTATATAATGCATTTAAAAGATATTTTTATTCTTAATGCAGTAGAATGCACTCAGTCTGCCATACACTATACAATCAGTTGAATATTAAATATTGTAATACAGTACTTCCCTAATGATAGGAATATTTCTCCCAAAATGAACACTTGCAGAAAATGTACTATTTATACACTTTTTAACCTCAAACGCTCCTCTTGTCTAGATTTTTCTTCCAAGACTGTTAGGGTATGTCTAAAAACTCCCATCTCATTTTCTCCTCCAACTTCAAAAGCATTCTACATTGCTGCAGAAGTACTGACCCAGTATTTACATGTAAACTAATACTGAACATGTAAAGATCATCAAACTCTCTTTACAAAAAAATAAATAAATTAATTAAAAAACGGTAAAAAAAAACGTTGGAGAAAATGAGATGGGAGTTTTTAGACATACCCTAACTGTCTTAAACTAGATAAGACCAGTGTTTGAGGTTTAAAAGTATATAAATTGTAATTTTATATATAAATAACCAATCGTTTCACTAGATAAGACATTTCTTCCTCACCTGGGATTGTTTAGAGCTTTTTGAAGCTTTTTGGATGTTCAAACTCAGGGTTACCATAGAAGTCCATTATATGGAGAGAAATCCTGAAAAGTTTTGCTCAAAAAACATAATTGCTTTACGATTGAGGAAAGAAAGACATGAACATCTTGAATGACAAGGGGTTGAATATATTATATTTTGAGTATACTATTATTAAGATGTTTTTAACCTTAAATTTTGTTAATAATGTTATTATGAATTATGGACTCATAGTTAAAAATGTTTAAATAATGATGGATTTGTTTCTTACAAACATGCAGCTTTTGTCTTCTCCATGTTACCTGATGCACTGGAGTGGAATTATTGTGATGTTTTTATCAGACTCTCATTTTAACGGCACCCATTCACTGAAGAGCATCCATTGCTGAGACACTGATGCAGTGCTACATTTCTCCAAATCTGATGAAGAAGCAAACTCATCCTGATCTTGGATGACCTGACAGAGAGTAAACACACACATTTTTTAACTATTTAAAAGAACAGGTCATAAAGGATTAAAACTGTCTTTATTTACCGACAGATTTGTACGTCCTATCTAATAATCATCCCAAAACAGCTGTGAAACTGACTTTTTTATTGCTAATATTTTCCCGTATGTCTGTCCATGTTGTTGTTGTTATACCGGGAGCGATTCACAACTTCAAAGTGGGAAAATTGAACATTTATGTCACAGACTGATATCCAGAGAAGAGTCAAAAGAAACACTTTTAACATGCAGCACAACAAATTGAAGAATTTATCTCTCCTTCTGCAGCTAAATCATAAAAAACATTTTTTGTGCATATTTTATTATGAATTTTGTGCCTGCTGGTTGTGTTTGACCTGTTATATTAATAGCTTTAAGAAGTGCATTTAGAATGAGTCCATAAATAACATTTTTAAAGCATAAATAATAATTTAGCAAACTTATCATATATAATCGATCCAGACTCTTTCCAGTGATTGTTATGAAGAAACGAGGGAAACATTGATCAGCCCTGAGTGGAAATCAAAACTATTCACAAAAATGCAATTAACATAACTAATATCAGCCCAGAGCTGAAGTTGATTTAATGACTGTACGTGGCAATAAATTTACAGAACTTTATGAAAGGTAGCATAACGAAACCCTGCCATTAATTTAGCGGGGCTAATTACTGGAAACGCGCTTATCCTGCTGAAGGACCCTATCAATTACAGTGTAATCAACCTCCTGTGAGCAGATATCAGCGCTGTTTACTCCGTCACACACCTCTGATCTCACACCGCGTTCATTAACTCAACCTGTGTGACTCCAGCAGCTGATAACACTGACATTTATTACTCCAGCTTTCATAAAAACTTCATTTAATGCCGTGTGTCTTTGAAGTTCAAAATCATCCATTTTTTAAATTCATGTTACTCATCTCAATATGAATGATTCATTACTGCACTATTAAATGGAATAATAGTCTTAACAAAAAAAAAGATGTTTGTGTGTCAGTATATATTATATATTCACACACACACACAATATTAATGTTGTCAAATTCTAAATAAATTATTTGGTAAATAATAATATATCCTGTTAATTTTTTTGTTTAATAAAAATAATAATAATAAAATGATATATATAAGTAATGTATGTATAATGTGTGTTCTGGTGTCAATCCCCATGCGCTCGTGATCTAGTTCTGTTAAATCATGTCATTTAGTTCAGGTGTGTCTCATTAAATATCCCCTTTATAAGTTCCTCCTTGATCAGTGTAAGTCGTCCGGTTTACTTTGTTACTACCTCGTTGATGTGTGTGTTGATACCAGTTGTGTTTGGAATTCTCCTTGTGGATTTATTAAAAGACAATTTTTGGTACTCCTCCTCATTGTGCAGTCTGTACTATACCATCCCATAACAGTATCATTATTATGTATAAATACACACACATACAGTAATATTTTTGAATTTACATGTATATATCTGTGTTTGTAATATATTAATAATACAATTATATATTAATGAAAAAATACTTTTTTCCACTAAGAAGTGCATCAAAATACATTTCTAGCAAATATTTAATATATTAATATTAATACTTTTAGCAATAATAATAATAATATTGTATATATATATAGTATATTTTTGTAATGTATTACCTGCACGCAGGGTTTGGACGGGGCCGTCAGCCTCTTTCCCTTCCCTGAGCCGCTACGGTTGTTCACCCTAGGGCTCGGCCTAGAGTCTTCTCCACGGACAGCAGCACGCCAAACTCGCTTCGCTTATTATAATTTATTACTGGCAAGTTCGAACTCATGAAAATATAATCTTAAAATATAAAACATTAAATAATAATAAAAATAATATAATTACACAATAATACATAATACAATATAGCACATAATAAAATAAAATGTATTTAATTGGATAAGCTGTTTCACTCATCACATCACTGAAGGTAAATGTTCACCATTGTTATTTCAGGTTAATCTCAACATGAAAGAGGGGAAATACAGCAAGGTGTGCAGTACAGAAACATGCTTTATGCATGGCTCAGGTTATTGCTGATAAGAAACTTCAGCCTCAATAAGGTTTCACTCAGTGTCTGAGCTTGAACTGCATGAAGATTCCCTCGACAGCAGACCTGAAAGAAAAAAACACGAATAGAAGAGAGCAGTTTATGGTTCGCTCCGATACAGAGCCCTCAGAGGAAAAATTCTGAATGCAGTATAATGTGAAATGCAACGAATAACAGACTTGACCTTGCGTAGATGTTTTTGGCCTCAGAGGTTGGCTGTATCGAGACGCTCGTTCGATCTGGAGAGTAACGCTGATGATGCTTCAGTCCGAGATCAAACTGATCCAGAGAGTCTCAGAAAAACTCATTCTTAAAGCTGCAGTGTGCATACAGCCAGAATAATATGTAATTATAATCAAGGAAAGTGTAACACTGTGACACCTGCAAAGCTTTGATCTGTTTGTTTGAGAATCATATTGATTCAACCAATGATGTGAGTTTGGGGTAGGACTATATGTTTGTCAGATCAATGACAGGATGTTTAGAGAAACCTTTTTGAAAACAGTCTTGCGTTTGAAAACACAATTATTTTTGCAATTCAGTTTGATGACACAGAAATTAAGGAGTGTTTTGTGGTGACAAAGCAACGAGAAGTCATTCATTTTCATTTACAGCTGACAATGAGTGTTAGTGACCACTTGTTATGTGATGTAGGTGTGTTAAGCATGCAATAAAGTTGACAAAAATCATTTTTTAAAATTTCTTATTTTCATTTAGTTTAACTTGACGTGCTTACATAGCTAAAACTGAGACAATAAAATGGCTAATAATAATAATAAAATAGCAAAAGCCGATGAAAATCAATGTCAAATAAATAAATAAAATAAATTATATATAAATAATTTTTCCACCCAGCTACAGTAGGTAAACCACTGGCAAAGAAAAGGAAAAAAAAAATATATATATATATGTATATATATATTTTATTTATTTTTTAACTTCATTAATTTTTTTTTTTTTTTTTGGTGCCAAGGAAACATTTTAATTTAGTTTAACTTGCGTAATAAAAAAAATAAAGATAAACTTTTCTTTTAAAAACTATAGATATAAAAAAACATATTTTAAATAACTAAAATAACAAGCTAAATTAATAAAAATCTACGTATAAATTATGAGTTACATAAATATATATATATGAAAAACTAATTAGAAATTAATTAGACATTTGTACAAAAACATGTACTAATAGAAAACAACTCAGTCTATAAAGTAATTTATGAAGTCTATAAAATAGTACAGTATCTCTAAAATAACACCGGTAACAGATATGACTGTTTATATGGGACTTGTGGCTCTAATGCTTTATAACAACTAAAATGACACCAAAGTGTGGATTATTCATACCAAACCTATGAATCATGTGCAGTATTTTGAGGATGTAAGTGGCACTTAATGCAGATCAAAGATTAATAGCATGTTTTCGAAGCTAATGTGAGCTTGTGGAAATGCAGAATACAAAGAAAGACACTTGGAGCATTTGTGCACTCATTTTAAATGTATAAATCGCACAGATCTTTTACCAGTATTTGAAAATATTCAACAATGAGAGACAGAAGACGTTCAAATTAACAATGATCGGCACTACCGTAATGAATAGTGCAAATAACTGTAATCAAAACTTGTACAGAAACACCTGAGGAAAACGAAAAGAGTCTTTCAAAACGTCCATAAAAATTTGAAAAGAGAAAGAGAGAAAATTAATGACATGAATCACTCACATTCATTCCACCATTACTGTCTGATGCCGGTGCTTCGGGGACAAAAACCCCAGAAAAAACATTCACATTCACCATCGATGCTTTGAGACGACTGTGGCCGACAGGGCTGGGCGATAGTGCTAAAAAAAGCAGGCAATTTCACATTTTCTGTGCTGTTTTTGGGTGGAAATCTGAAGAATTAATTGAATGTACAATGTGTTATTCACAGCTGAATGGTTTTCATTTATACACACCAGTGTAACAGTACACGGTCATGAACAGCAATATTTACCTACAGATGTGTCTACTAAAACAAAATGAAAAGCACCAAACAGGGTCTTTTTTTTTTTTTAGCGAAGATGCAAATGTATGAGTTTTGATTCATTTGAACTGATTCACAGAAATGAATCAAACTTAAATGCTGCTTTTGATGCTGGAGAAAAATCATGAAACTAGACTGATGACATTTTTTTGGAAGTATGTAATGACCGCGTTACTAAAAGCATTCAAATAATGATGTGAATGATGACTCGATTACATCTTTTGAATCGACTTAAACGGACATGGAAATTAATCACACTTACATGCTATGATGAAATCTTTAAGAAACAACGAACAAATAAAAAAAAGCACATTAAAATGACTCACAGTTTTTAGCATTTTAAATCTATTCATTAAAATGAACAGTTTGAAGTGATTCTTTTAACAATGAAGAATCATAATGAAACTAGTCTCATAATGAAATTAAACATGCAAATTTAAAAAGCACATTCAAATATGTGATTCACAATCTTCAGCATTGTTGAGTGATGCTAATGCATCTTTGCTTTAGAGTTTTGAATCCATTCACTGAAATAAACAGTTTGAATCGATTCATGGAAAGGAATTAAACTTAAATTTTTGACAATGAAGAAGAATCATGAAACTATTTTAACAACTCAACATTTATAAAACTTAATGGGCAAGTTAAAGTGCTTTCTAATAATTGTGTAATTCATAATCTTTTTGTTTGGCTTTTCTTTTGTTTTTGTATTGATTCATTTAACCAATTTGAAGTGAGTTACAGAAATGAATCAAATGTAAATGCTGTTTCTGAATCATCACAAAGCTAGTCTGATGCTGCAATGTTAATGAAAGTTAAAAATAATTGAGATTCACAATTGCTAGCATTTCTGAATGAAGATGCAAATGAATCTTTGCTTTTCTGAAGCGATTCATTAAAGCACACAGTTATGGAAATTAATCAAACACAAAGCCTGTTTTGATACCAGAACCACCATGAGACTAGTCTGACTTAAAAAGCACATAAAAATAATTGCTTGCAAAAATATAATGAATATTCAGTATTTAATCGCCCAGCCCTAGTGGCCATCCACTGTCAGTGCAAGTGAGATTTTCCGCTCAGGTGATGCTGGTCTTTGAAACATGGCATGTCGTGCACAACACCGAGGCTCACAATGCAGTTGAAGCATAAAAAAATACCAGTTTAAGTTTAAAATCACGTAAAACAATCCTGCCCTGCCAATGACATCACTCAAACCGAAGGATTCTGTACAACACATTTCACAAAGGATCCTTTTGTCGGGGTTTGTAAATACCTCAGTCCTTGGAAATAATAAAAAAAAAAAAAAAAAATCATAGCACGAAATTGGACTCGAAACTAGATAGAACAAAATATCACGGCGCGGGGAGAGAAAAGGAAATAAAAAAGACCGCAAACGCTTTGGCAGAAGAGACAGGAAAGGAATACACAATGAAAGGATGAAAGAAAAGATAAATTACAGGTGAGACGTGAAGAAAAGTGGTTTTCTCTTTCGCTCAGCATGGCCCGCCGTCGTACGGCTCTCCTCCCACAGACTCAGGGCTGCAAGTTATTCGTTTTTTTCCTCACAGAGGAAAGAAGCAAAGAAAAAAAGGTGCTCTTCTCATGAAAGTCACGTTTCACTGATTGTCCACGGAAAATTGCGCCGGCTTCGGCCCGCCGAGGAGAGCGGGAGACCTCGGCTCAGAGATATACAATCACAGCGTATATTTATATATATGAAGAGATCCTTAACAGGAAAGGAGCTGAGAATCCACGTCAGGACCCGTGAGGTTGAATCCGTGTGTGTGTGTGTGTGTATGTGTGTGTGATGCTAAATACTACTCCAGGTTGGTCTGTCCATGGTCTGGTGTGATGCTGTGCTCCTGCAGGCATCTCTTGCGTATAACGGGCAGCGGATGAGCTTCTGTGTTAAACACCCAGTCCTCCAGTGGCAGGAGATCATCGTCCGAGAACAGCAGGTACAGGTATCTGAGATCACGTACGGACAGGGTTAATAAAACTCAGAAAAAAGTGTCAGGATATCCAACCTGGTCTCATAAAATATGTACCTCTATGCACTTTTTGTGCAACACCATTTTTGATGTACCTTACTGCACGTTTCGCTGCAGTTTCAAAAAAGAAATGTCCACTGAATTGCGCTAACACACTGGTTCAATACTTGAACCCTGGGACGTTTTTATTATGTTGATATATGTACGTATTGATACAACCCTAAATCTACCCGATAGTGTTAACAAATGCTAAACTGATATAAAAACACATTTGTTGATGCAACTGAGTCATTTCAACTTCCTTTTACACAGATCTGAACTGTTTTGTTGAAGCGTAGTTACACAGGATTGAAGCTGAGCTCATCTCTGTACTCCATGAGCTACCGAACAAACCTAGTGTCTATGAAAACATATAGATATGAAGCTGGATATGTGTGATGCTAATGATAAAAAGCAGCAGTTTTCAAATATACCGGCATATTAATATTGTTTTTTAGTCATAACATGATATTCTTCAAGTAATTGTGTGAAAATGATGCCTTATTAATCAAAACTCTGTAAATTTGTGTGAAAAGGAATAAAAGGTGTAGGTACTATTAATTTCTTTTGAAAACTGCAGGGATATGTACTTATTGGTACATATTTGGTGTCTCGCTATAAAGTGCACCCAGGTACGTTTATTCCATGACACCAGGTAAGGATATCAGCATCAAAGCACTGCATTATCACTAACATCAAGGCAATGAGAGTCTGCTTTCGTATGCTTCCAACATCATAAAAGGAGATTTGACACTGCATACTTTTCTGTACAACTAAAGTGGAATGTGAACAGATGCTGTCAAGTTCCAAAAAATACATTAAAAGCATCATGAAAGCACCATTTTGTTCCTTTTAAAAACGAACATATATTTTAGTGGCTGTTATTTAATGTCAAGGTTAAACTTTCTTTGACAAGAAGGAATAGTCTGAAAAATATATGTTTACAAGTGTGTGTTTTTTGTTGAGTATGATATTCATACATCAGGATGTTGAAAAGATGGAGGAAAAACAGCTCAGTTTTAACAGGGTTGTTATAAATAACTAAAACGGAAATTAAAATTAAAATATAAAAACTACATTTTAATTATTTGAAACCATTAACTAAAATAAAATAGAAAAAAAAATCTAGTTGCAATATTTGTCCGTTTAATTCAAAAACTTGATGTACTAACATAAACTAAAATAAATTAATAAAAAATATAGAAATATTTATATTAAGAAAATACTTAAAATTACAAAACTCAAACCACAAAATTACTAAAACTTAAAATTCAAATTAATTAAATAAAATAAAATAAATAATAAAAAAAGCAAACTATAAAAATAAAAAAAATGACTTAAAATATTGATAAAATTATTATATTTTCTCAATGATACTAAAATACCACTGAATTTTATTTAGAGTTTAACTAGTGCAAAAATATGCAATTTGGTGCAGATGCTGATATTTATGTTGACAAAAAAGTAAGATGAAATTGTGATACTTGTAATGAAAATCAATGAGATCTTCATAACAGTATAGATACTGACATAAAATAATCTGAATATCATTTGCCACTCTATAGCTCCAATAAAAGTCTTAATAAGATGATATTTAAATGATCCAAACATATAATGTGATGCAATCCAATGATGATTGAACAAAAAAGATACTGATGATCAGATTTGAGATGTACTGATTTCTCTAAAAAAAAAAAAAAAAGACTGATAGAGAATCAAACAAAGCTGAGCTGTTTCAGTCCAGTAAGTGCTCATCTGGAAATATTACTACAGTTATTTTGATGCTTACAAATTTGTGCATTAAATATGACGCAGTAGTCTTGATAGGGTTAAAGGAGGTCAATAGAAGCTATTAAATGTTAGGGTTAGTTAAAAGTCATATGTTGTGGGGTTTTTGTGCTTTAAAATCACAGATCGTTCCTATGGAAGTTCTGTCCTCATCTAGCGCAGAATGCTACTGTTATTAATTATTAAATGGTTGTCTGATTCAGGAAGGTGTAACAAGAACACAAGGGTGATAATGAACTCACTTGAGCGTCTCGGACAAGAAGAAGCTCTGCTGCATGTTGTCGTGACTGACTGTGGAGGAGTACACATCTCTGATTCCTGAGAAACCCGCGTCTACACGACAGTGCTTCTCCAGAGCCTGTGAACACAAACTGCTTCATTAGAACTGTATAGCTCATGTGACATTTCCTCATGCAGTGACAGTAATCTTACATCAGTAGTGCTCAACAGCGAAGTTATTACAAATAATAAAAAGCAACTAACTATATAATTTAAACATTTTAATGCATACAATTTTAATGCTGCATTCATACTTATCAAGGATGCTTTAAAATAATCAGAAGCGACAGTAAAGCCTTTTATAATACGACTAAAGATTTTTATTTCAAATAAAATAAGTTCTTTTGAACTTTCTATTCAATCAAGAAACCTGAAAAAATAAAATTAATCACGGTTTGCACAAAAATATTCAGCAGCACAACTTTTTTCATCATTGATGATAATCAGAAATGTTTCTTTAGCAGCAAATCATATTAGAATGATTTCTGAAGGATCGCGTGAATCATGTGAATTCAGCTGCGCATCACAGAAATAAATTACAGTTTAACATATATTCACATAGAAAATGGCTATTTTAAATAGTAATAATATTACACAATTTTACTGTACTTTAATCAAATAAATGCAGCCTTGGTGAACAGAAGAGACTTCTTTGCTACAGTTTCTTGCTGGCAGAAGATACATGCTTTAAAACAGGAGAGCTGCTATTTCTGTCACGTTAAAGTTGGCGAGAAGATTTAGCGCTAAATTTGAGCGCTGAACAAAAGAAGAGCTGACATGGCAAATTAATGATCTATTAACCTCAAACAAAGGTAGACACCTAGACTATAATTAGGACTGTCTTGTGAGTTTGGTTTGGAGATGAATTTGACAAATCCATTTGTGTTCTCCTCCAGCTCCTGCAGCCAGTAATTAACCTGTCATTCTGAGCAGAGCCACGCTTTATTAATATAACCACCACAGCCCAGAGACCACATATCCTTCTATCTATCTATCTATCTATCTATCTATCTGTCTATCTATCCAGCCTTCATGAATCCATCACGTACAGTATGAATATATCCATCCATCCATCATTTATCCCTTCACCATTTCTGAATCCATCCATACATCCATTCCTCCATCATTTGTAAACAAATCTATCCATCCATCATTTCTGAATCCATCCATCCATCCATTTATTTCTTCATAATTTCTGAATCCATCCATACATCCATTCCTCCATCATTTGTAAACCAATCTTTCCATCCATCCATCCCTCCATTATGTATGAATCTATCCATCCATCCATCATTTATGAATCTATCCATTCATCCATCCATTTATCCCTCCATCATTTATGAACCCATCCATCCATCCATCCCTCCATCATTTATGAATCTGTTTATCTATCATCCATCCACAATCTATCCATCCATTCATCCATCCACCCATCATTCTTGAATCCATCCATCCATCCATCCATCATTTATGAATCTATCTATCCATCCTTCCATC
>JAUCMR010000035.1:21108458-21133146 GCA_032357425.1 Enteromius argenteus | reverse complement strand
ACTTATTAATGTTCAGTGCTTTGCTACAGTCTGTATTGTTAAAAGCGCTATATAAATAAAAGTGACTTGACTTGACTTGACTTAAAAAACAGAAAAGTTGAAGTACTAAAACTACTGAAACTAAAATAAAAATTAAACAAAGATATAAGATATAACAAAGATACATATATTTATAATATATATATATATATTTGTTTGTCTTGAATATAAATATAGTAAAAAAAAATCATAAAAAAATATAAAAAATGATGACAAATGACAAAAAGCACATTAAGATAGATTAAGAAAAAATATATGTATTTTTAACAGTATTAAATGGCATAATAGAATATAAATAACATAACCTAATGAAAATAACAAAAAACAAAAAATGTATAAGCAAACTAAAATTGTAAAGAAAACTTTAACATTAAATTATGAAATATTAATAAACACCATAAAAGCATATAAATAATATTAAAATAACAAAAACTAATGACAATAATCTATAAAACTGAAACTAAATAATAATGAAAACTAATCAAGCTAAATTATATGATAATAAAAAATAAATAAATAAATATATTAGATAAATTATTAAATGTTTTTTAAAACTCATACCATAATAGTATATAAATAATACAAAAATAACAGATACGTAATTTAACATTTTATTTTAACATTAACTTTTTTATACAATTTCAGATGAACTGAATTTGAATAGATAGAAAACAGGATGGAGAATCAAACATTCAATTTTGAAGGCTGAAACCGCCACCTATAAACATAGCTTCATTTACATATTTATCCTATTTAATAAATTAACGTTTGTGTTGCAGAGCTGAAGAATGCTATATTTCCCAGAATAACCTCTGAAGGACATCTCTGAATTACGTTTCTGTTTATTTTCCTGTCATTTCATTCCCATGAATGGAAAGCGAGCCGATTCTTCAAGCCTAATTTTAGTACGACAGGACCAGTGAAGTGATGAGGAGCTCTGAGAGAGAACCAAGGAGCTTTATTTGGCTTCCATAGCAACAAGCTCCAGCCTTAGAGGAGAAGTAAGATGAAGAACTCAAGCCTGATGCAGACAACGACAGAATCCATCCACAGCCTGCAGGACTTCATTAATGTGTCTCCATTTGTTCTGCTGTGCAGGATTTGATCTGGAGAGCGGCGGAGAGGAAGAGGGCTCTCGTGTCTGCTGTGCTCACCTCAAACAATCAAGAGATCTGAGCACAACAGAGAGAGAGAGAGCTGATGCTGGGCACCTATAGAACAGCACAGCGTCCAAACACTCAGAAAATAAAAAATTGAATGTTTTTTTTTTTTTTTGTATTGCTCAAACTGAACGATCGAAAGTCTGAATCAATCACAGCAGTCCCAGAGTAAATGACTCATTTGACTCAATTCAATCGGTTTGTCTGTTCCTCCATTTTTGGCTTCTCCAGTCATGTTTACACTACACTGTCCCTACTACCACTGACTAGTTTTAGGACATTAACTGAATAAGTGAAAAAATATGATGTTTATGAATAAAATATCCATATTTGCAAAGATAACATCCAACACATATTCATTTGCCCTAGTAAAAATGTATTTATTTCATACTAAGTATAGTTCAATAAAAATTTGGAGTATATCAGTGGTGTGCCCTATTTCAGATGCGTCTGAAAATACAAAAACAATGGTTGCAAACACATATGTCTAATTATTTCATCAAAATCAATGCTAGGGGCAATTTAGTAGTGACTGGATATTGGTAGGGACTCTTGCCATGCTGTTGCGATGCAACACACTATAAAAAAATAAATAAATAATAATAATATTTTAGAATAATTTGGTAAAAAATACAGAAAAACTGTAAACAACTTGTGCTTTACAGTATAAAACTGCAGTTTACAAGCAATAAAATTTTAATGTAAACCAGTAAATTCAACGACGCACACTAAAACACATTGTTTTCAAAACTCATCCAGTTTTAGTGCTTTGATATTATTGTAAGCTTTTATAGCTTTTAAACTTGTACTAAAACATGATTTAGGTAGCCTACGTAATACAAACCGCCCGTCTTTGGTGATACACGCTTAAAAACATTTATAACCTGTTTTTTTTATATAGTGTATTGACTTGGTGCCATGAAGCATACTGAAATGTTATTCATTTTTCATTTTAAACAGTATAGATGATCACTTCACAACACAATTGTCAGGCCATAAATTCCCAAATGGGTGCATGCTTTGGTGTTGCAACCCTAAAAAAATATTTTCTAGATCCGCCCCTGACGCCCTTGCCATAAACGTTTGTATAACCCAAAAAGTGGATGCTTTGATTGCTCAGAGAACACCAGAAATACCATTTTCATAGCTTAATGGGAACATTAGCAAAATGCTCTTAGCACATATGCGTATCAGGTTGTTTTTGTGGTCGTAACACTCTCAGGTGCTGAGCGAAGTGTTGAGTCACCTCAAAAAAAAAAGGTGCCAGTCACGTTAACGAGCTGAATATCGCTCCAAACGTTAATCATCTCTGTCATCCTCCACCATCAGAGTCGCCACGAGCTTCAGAGAATCCGAACGACTGAATAGGGCAATCAAATCAGACACGGTAATAAGAAAATACTTCTTGGAGAGCAGAAATTACCCTTTATGTTGAAATTGCGATTGGCTGATTTGAGGCGAGCGGCGCCGAATCACATCAGCAGCACAGAATGGCCCTAATCAGATTAGCATCCCGCAGTGTAAACACGGACATTAGCATTCCGACCTGTTTGCGTGCGGCTACAACACCCCCCCTCAAAAAAAAGTCATTCCCCAGAATAAATTTCTTCTCTGACCTGAAGATAAACGCTCTCGACAGCGTCCTGGCCGCTCGGCCTCATGCTGAAGCTAGGATTAACTCCCGACTGCTCATTCTGCTCACGGACGCCGGCTATTTATAAGACAAATCTCACCGTCGTTCTACAAGACCCGTGCCGCATCGCATTTGACTGGCTGGATCTGGAAAGTCATTCGTTCTTCCTCTCGTCTGACCTGATCGCAGCCCTCAATCTCGCCCGCCTTCGCCTCCCAGCGTCCGATATTCCCACCTCGCAGATCCATCAAACTACTACACGCTCGGACTGAAGACTGAGTTCTACCCACACATACATATTTATGAGCTACAAACATCTCAGGGAAGCAGAAGAAACGTAACGAGCCACTTAAGAGTCTGATTGGAATCGGCGGAGGAGCGAGGGAAGAAACCGAAGAAGTGCTGAGGTGTGGATTTCTGCTGGGATTCTCGTGCGTGATGAGGGGAGTGTGAACAGAAACTTCATTCATTCCAAACTAAGTTTTAGCGTTTTTCCTGCATCATAAACAACACACAACATCAGTTCAGCAAATATGAAGTCTGTTCATTGCATTTGGGATTCTGCACTAGGCCTACAATACAAAAAAAATGAATGAAAATGAACTAAATATATTGAAATTCAGCCGTTTAGCAGATGCTTTTCTCCAAAGCGACTTAAAAATGTGGACAATGGAAGCAATCTAAATCGACAAAAGAGCAAGAGCTATAACAAGTCTCGGTTAGCTTAACAGCACACACAGCAAGGTTTTTTCACAATTATATAATAAAAAGAAAACAGACAGAATAGAAAAAGGACAGAGCAAGCTAGAGGCCTTTTTGATTTTGTGAATAGTATAATAAATAAAAAGAAAACAGAATACAAAAAGATTAGAAAAGCTTTGTAAAAAAGAAAGAAAACAAGCAGTAAATGAATAGTGTAAGTCTAAAAGGTAGAAGTTTTTTAGAATTAGAATTACAATAGAAATAGAATTAGAAAAAGGGAAAAAAATTGAATAGAGAGTGCTAGAGTTAGAGGGTCAAATAAAGATGAAAGCAATATTTCAAGCAATATTACATTTTTCTTCAATTTTAATTTAGTTTTAGTGAAATTCATTTCACACAGTATTCTGCCAAAATTGACCAAATATGATCCATGGTCCAAACAAAAAAATTTTTTTAAATAACATATTAAGCAATTAGTTACAGCATTTTTCTATGTAATGAATGCATGAATAAACAAACAAAAAATATATAAATAAATAAATTCACATACAATTTGCTAAACACATAATATATATATATATAAGTTTATTTTTTCTTCATAAACCTAGACAAATAAATAAATAAACAAACAAATAAACACACATAGTGTCAATATTTACTAATCACACTAAACTAAATATTCAGATCTTTCCCTCTCTACAAATAAATAAATGAACAGTCAAATCACATTAATAAATGTGCACAATATTCTGTCAGAATTCACTAAACAACCCTGAAAACAAATATAGTTCATCTATTGGAGTATTTGTCATTAAACTTTGAGCTGACACTAGGAGGTGCTGACATCTGTTCAGCTGGTCAGACGGTCACAGTTAAGGTCCAGTGCCCATCGACTGATTGACTCGGCTCTAAACTTTTGATTTGTTGACTATAAGTCTCTTCCTCACTGATACAGACACATCGAGTGCCATCTTCTGCTTCGATTAGAGACTCTCTGGCGTGGTTTCTCAGTCATAGAGCATGACGGCCGCGCGCTGAAGTGCTCTGCTCTCCATCAGTGAGCAAATTGTCAGCTAAAGAGCGAAGACTGCGGCAGGAGATTGATTGAAAGCTGCAGGAGTGACGGATGAGGCTGGAGCTCTCTATGACAAAGTGTGCAGAGTAAATCTACGCTGTGTGTCTCCATGACAAACTCGCCATCAAACACCTCAGACGAGAGAGAGAGAGAGATGCTGATACTGCAGGATGTTCATCACACTCCTGCCATAGAGATCTAATTACTTCACAACTCTGTGTTTGTGGGTGTGTGTGCGTGTCTGCTTTATGTTTAGCTACAATCAAGCCATTATAGGGTAAATTATAGGAATGAAGATGCAATTAAATTAAATAAAACATCTATATTGTATTTGTTTTTGATTTGTTGAAGACCAATCAGAAAGGCACAGCATTCAAAACAGCACTGGTGCCTTTAATGAACTGCCAAAGATCCGCTTCAGGAAAGATCCGAGCAGTTTGAGGCCTTGCATCAGAATGCAATAAGAGCAATGACAGGTTTAACAAGCCATTTTACACTGTCACAATCTCAATATCAAGAGTGAGGAAATTCAAACTTCTAGTCATCGAAGTAGAAAAGTGCACGACTGAACTAGATCAGCCTCTCTGACACACAGTGAGCGCCTGATCTCAACGGCTATTTCTATTTTTAGAATGTAGCCTACTATTCCTGCTTTATTTTATCCAGTCATTGGAAATAAAATCATTTACACATATTATGACTTGATTGATATGGATTTTAGGATTTATTTTATATTTGCCTGTAAGCTCGATTTAACAACCACATACAGTAGCAATGCCCTAGCAACCATTCAGATTTTTTAATCAAGCACTTAGCAACATCCTAGGAACTAAAGATAACATCAGCGCATCATGATAGTAACTTTACCAAAGGCTCTAGTTTTAATCGAATTCAATCTAATGTAGTTCATCTTTCTACTGCGATTCACAGTTTGTCCTCAGAGCTGTTTCTAATATCACAGGACGATTCTTTAAAGATGCTCATTCATTAAGTCCTGAACATGCCCTGAAAGATCTAGTCCAGTCAAGCAAAGCCACAACGGAGGCCTTTCATCCACTCCTGAGTGTTTGATCTGGACCAAATCTGTCTCAATTCCCTGGACTGGACGTTGGTTAAAAGAAACAATTGATTCCAGCGCAGCTCCGGATCAATAGAGGGCTTTTACACAAGTGCTTCAGACAGCATGAGATTCAGGGCTAATTCAAAGCTGCTAATCCACAGAGAAACAACCCAAACATGTTTGCTCACCGAGTTCAGGTCCAGGTTGTTTTGGACCCATTCCTTGGCTTCCTCATACTCCTCCATCAGACCCATAATGTACAGCGTGTCCAGAGAATCCACGATTGAAGCACCTCTGAGTCCACCTGCAAACACAACACACAATACATCTTTACATTTCCATATACACAGCACTTTTCAACTGGTTCTCAATGTACAATAGCAGACTTTAAAGTGGACGTCCCATCAAAGCATTGGAGTTGTTTATCAGTCAGAAGTAAACAAGAATATCCTTACAATTAGACAATGTCTAGTGAAATGCAGCATGCTAAATTATTATCATTAAAAACAGAAGTTGACAGACCTGTATAAATAAGAGTGAAATAATGGGTAATATTCAGCAGTCTGGAGCCTCATTGAGTCCCCCCTAAATTTGGGACTGAATGATGTAGGGCCTTGAAAATGCAGATTCCAAAAGAAATGTTTATTAAGAACTAGAATGAAAAATCATATTGCGATATCTTTGTTACGAAGGGACTGAGGTTAGAGTGGGGATCCAAGTGCAAAACTTTATTCACAAGACGTGGTCAAACACCAGCAAACTGTACAATCCAGGCAAAGGCAAAAGAGTATATCCGATAACAAAGCGAGGGTCAGGGCAGGCAGCAAACAATCAAAAAACTAGACAACGGTTCAAGGTCAAGAACACAGTGAAACAAGGAAACGGGAACTAGAAAACAAGGAATAGGCTTAACAATAATCAGTGTAAGAGAGAGGGTGAGGGCTTTTTTTATGCTAGACAGGAAGGAACACAAGACAGAACCAACCAATGAGAACGAGACACATGCAATACAAAGAACCAATCAGAACACGACACATTTACAAAGGTAGCATAAGACATGGTGACATGAGGGGCAAGGGACACATGGGTCTAGGGTGGAGTGCCCTCTAATGGAGATCATGGGCACTCCAGCTGGCGATCGTGACAATCTTTAATACTTCTTCAGTTATAGTCATGCAAACATGGGAAAAAGAATATTCCTTGCACTCGGACAGTTATGTTCAATGCAGTTGTTTTGACCGAAGGAAACAAGATACATCTCTATTTCAACATTATTTGTTCTTCAGACATTTGTCTTTAAAAGAAAAGAAGTATCATATTTGTGACCCACGTTTGGTTTTTGACCACTGAAAAGGTGTTCAATTTAACAATTTACCCCTGGAGCCACATTGAGATCCCAATATCTCTAGAACAGAACCATATAGGGCCTTAAAAATGAAGATGTCAAAATAAAAGCTTGTTAAGATCCAAAATCTAAAAGGGCATTAAGATATCTTTAATACTTTTTGAGTTATAGGGAGACTTTGAGAAAAAAACTTGCGAAGTGCTCTCTCCTCCTTTTTGAATGGTCACCATTGGCACATAATACAACAAATATTGCTAAAACAACAGACAGTGCAAAAATAGCATAATGATGATGCATCTTTCTTTAAGCCTTTTTAACCTACTGTAATTTCCCCATTTTGACCTCTATACAAAAAATGGATTACTCAGTAAATTTTCATCCATGACATTTAATATTTTGGCTTTAATCACTAAACATGTTTATCTTTCTTCAGAAAAAATATTAGCAAAAATGAAAACTTTGGCCGGGGTAGTTTATAAAATTTGGTTTTTTGACAAGGAATGACCCAGCTACAAGAACAATGCACTGCAACTTTACATCTCTATTTATTCAGCTTGAGAGGTTAAACTGACCCTTCACTGTGGCAGAAACTAAACAAATAAGAGCTGACGAGAGCGTGCACAAGTCTAAAACAGCAACACATCCCATCCCTTTTCCTCTCGTCTCACACGACGAGCCCCACGACTCCAGAGCTTTAGCTGCATTTCATTTGAAGTTATTAAATTCACTTCACATCCTTAATGAAAAATATTCAGAGGCTTTCATTTAATTCACTCAACCTTAAATGAGATTGCTCGGGCTTCACCCTCTTTAATGTAGAAAATGTGCACAAAAACAAGCTCTTTATTGCCTCAGGAAAGTGCGGGGAGGCAGTCGGCCCCTCGGAGCGCACAAAACGCATATTATACGTACAGTAGATACATGACGCTGACAAACATGAAATATTTCATTCGTCCGATGGGAGCAAATGAGGCAATAAAAACAATGCGTTTCAAACTCAAAGCATACGCAGCGTGTCGACTCCCAAAATCCCCGCCGTTGTGCATTTAATGAGCATTTCAATTAGGAGCTTAAGAACTGTGAAAAAGAAATGAAAAACCAACACCCACAGGCCACAGCCTTTCCCATGACCTCCCTAGAAATACTGCGAGAGGATTTGGTGCGAAAGAGACGTAGCATAAAGAGAGCCCTGGGCATTGTGTGCCAGTGTGATAATGTGATGCAACTTTCAGCAATGCTGCATATTATACGCTGCTATCAAGCAATGCTGCAGAAAAACACCGGCGCAAAACCAGATCTAAAAGTGTGGGAATAACTGCAAACAACAAATAACCCATGAAAATACCCTGGAATGCTTCGGGCTCCTGCGCGTGAATGAGGCGTTTCAGACGTTACGTCAGTTTGGATGCATATAAAAAATAACGATAAGCACAGAAACCTCACAGCCTGATCATATACCAGACCATCAAAATGGGTTTGTGTGACCCACGGTGTGAAAATAGAACCGCTCGCATTGTTTAATATTAAAGGGATGGTTCACCCAAAAATGACCATTTCACAAGTTCGTATTTGTCAGTAATCAAGTATATATAAGCGAAGCTTGTTTGGCGTGCTGCCCAGGGAGAATACTCAGGGTTAGGAGGGCTGACGAGCCCTAGGGTGGACAGCCCTAAGGGCTCGGGAGAAGGAGGCAGACGGCCAGTTCCTAACCCTGAGTGCTCCCCCTGGATAAAATGGGAAGGAGCAGGGGAGGAGGAGGGATACTAAGATCGAGATACGGAAGGATGGAGGTATGGTTATTTACAGGGCGAGGCTAGGTATCTGATAGGAAGATGAGATAAGTGGAAGATTGGAGAGGCGGAGATCGGTATTGATTACCTTCGTGCACTCCTCCCGAAATTGGTTTTATAAACTACATTTCTTTGTTCTGCCGAACACAAAGGAAGATATTTTGAAAAACGCTTGTTACCAGGCTGTTTTGGGTCACCATTGACTTCAATAGTAGGAAAAAAAAAACTATGGAAGTCAATAGTGACCCAGAACAGCCTGGTTACAGACTTTCTTTAAAATATCTTTGGCAGAACAAAGAAATTCATACAGATTAGAAACTAGTGAGTAAATTATCATTTTTGGGCAATTATTCCTTTTACAAAGCATTTTGAGGTCCTGAGATAGACGAGCGATGTCAGAAGTTTTATTTAGGGTCCCACTTTATATTAAGTGGCCTATTGGTACATAGTATCTACAGCTGTAATGGTTGTGTAACTACACACATGTAACAACCCTATGAATGATATGTGTAAGTACAAATGTGTAACAGGACATTGGTAACAACCAATGGTTTTTATTTTATGGTTCCACCTATTATCATGCATATTACTATAATATTAGCCATTTATTACTGCAAATTAAGCACATATTTATGCCTTATTCTACCTGGCTTTATTCTACATCCCTAATCCTACCCAATACCTAAACTACCGCACTAACTATTAATAAGCAGCAAATTAAGAATTTACTAGGGGAAGAGTCGTAGTTAACGATAAACAAGTGTTACCTATTCAAAAGTGTATTTACTATATAAGTACACAGGTATTAGGGCCACTTAATATAAAGTGGGACCTTATTTGGTTAAACAGCTTGCACATCTCTGAGATTATCATTCTTTCCATTCCATTCAAAGCATGTGTTGTGTCTTGCTTCTTTATAAAGTCACACACCAACTGTTGACTCATTGCAAAGCCAACTTTACTTGCAGTTGGCAGGTGTTCATTCTGGGCCCTGTTCACAACTGTGTGCGTAAATGTTTATTAGGTGTAAAGTATTTAGCGTAAACAAGCAGAATTACATGCAAAACTATTTTATAAATCGGTTTGATAAATTACCACAATATTTACAAAGAATAGAAGTGAAAAGGCACTGAAAATCAGGTAAGGAAATGCGGGAAGAATTACAAAATGCGTAAAAAAACAACAACATTTGTAATGTAAACATGTAAAATTACAAGAAAAATATTTTTTTAACTTTTATAAACTAATATTTAATAAATAATAGCTCACAGGCATTAAGAAAACAAGCTACCATCATGTGGAAAATTCAATTTTAGGCTTATAGACAGAGACATGTACAAAAAATGTATAATAATATAAAGATGAGAATAAAATGTATGTATATTTAGGTTCCCTAAAACTCTGTAAAAATGGTGAAATATTATTATAATGTAAAGACGCGTCCACTGGATGCTCTCCAAAATGGCACTACGGTGACATCACGGTGCCAAATTGTTGAATAAATTCATTATTTCTGTTTACTTTCCATACAAAAAGTATTCTTGTCGCTTCATAACATTGCGGTTGAAGCACTAATGGCAGATGGAGCATTCAGACGACGTCTTTCATACTTCTCTGGACCATTTACTTGGCACTAAATGGGACAAGCCTCCCTGATTTCATCCAAAATATCTTAATTGTGTTCAGAAGACGAACGAAGCTCTTATGGGTTTGGAACGACATGAGAGTAAGTGTTTAATGACAACATTTTCATTTTGGGTTGGAGCAACCCTTAAATTGTGTGAAAACTAGGCCTTATTCAAAAACTCTGCACCTGTAAATCATACTTTGTGTGAAAAGCATTAAAAATTGTCTGAGTTTTACTGCCTCTAGTATTCATTTCAACTGGAAACTGCAGCAATTCGTTTGTTTTTTCAGAATGTAAATAGAGGCACGTATGTCCAATGATTTCAGCCAGACCCCGAGAACACAATCTGCTCTTCATTCTCTCAGCACTACATCAATCTTCTTTATCAGTTCTAATCACATCGGACGTCCCGGGAGCCGTTCGTCGTTCCTCATTTCCCTTCTCTCATCGCTCCTTTCTAATCATGCTTCACGCCCCTCTGAGAGCGTGGTCCGGCTTGCCCTCTGACCCCAGCCTAATCCCGATCCAGGCCAGCTAATGAGGTCAGCGGCAGAGACGCAGCGCTGTGATCTCCTGCAGTGATCACCGATCTCGTTTCCAGCTCCTCTCATTAGTAACAGTGTGGCACGCGGCCGAGTGGCTCTGGAGACTCTGCCACAGGCCGGAGACACACATTTGTCACTTTCAGAGCCGGCTGGGTTTAATCTGAGACACAGACGGTGAGTGATCGAGAGAGAACGATAGCAGGAGCGCTCTCAACCCATCTCCACATCTCTGTCTCGACGCCTTCAGACAGATTTCTGAAGTCTTAACCCTTCGGTGGAAGCACATCACCAGTTGAGTCTTTACTTCATGTGCTCTTTAAGGCTTCAGTTCTTGCTTTCTGTCTGTCATCAAGTGTCTCTCATCGTATCTGGTGTTGTTACTCTTTATTAAAACTACTACACAACTACTGTTTTTGCTCTTTTAAATAAACCAAAAAAATATATATACGAAAAACAACAAAAATTTCAACAAAACATTTTAAAATGTTGCCTTGGGGAAAAAAACCTGAACAAAATAAAACATATTCATGAAATTACATACATACATTAATAATCACTATAACGGTAATAGTGAAATAAATCTAGTTTAATGTATGCTGCATTTAGAACATTGCAGTACACAATACACATATTACATAAACAGTTCATAATACTATATTTACGCCCAAATGAATGAATGAATGAATGATTTTAGGGTTAGCAATTACAGCAAAAAATAAATAAATAAATGTATTATTATTGCTAGTTAGTCAGACGCCTTTAGTTATTAAGATGGCTTATGCAGACAGGTTTCTTGACATCATTCAACTCAACCACTAATGACATTAAACTCGTCCGTTTTTGTAACAACTGAGCTTAAATAAAAGCCACTGGTTATCAAAAGCACATCAAACACACAAAAGATCTCCTCAGGCGCTTCATACATCTACTAAACGGATCACAGTCGCTCACGTATGCCATCACCACAGAGCGGAAGATCGAGTGCGCTCCTGATATAGCGTTGTTCGGCTCCGTGAGCAGTATTTGTGATTTGATGACAAATCGCATTCGAGGATGAAGGAGAAAGAAAATGATCTTTAATGCAGTGCGCTGCAGATCCCAGAGGCTCAAGCGTGGTATATTTCTATTGAAAACACAGGCAAATCAGTGCTGATTGATAGACTGCAGCAGATCAATCCATCACCGGAGCACCCGGGCCCCGAAACCACGAGGCCCCAAACCTACTGATACTCTCTAACACAGATACTCTCTACACAAGAAAGATGCTAAGATGCATTTGAGTAAATAAACAGTCATCTTTCATCTTTAATTGAATTTTGTGAGAAATATCTCACTCTTTAGAGAAATTAATCAGATACATAAACAGAAGGGCTGTTATTCTGACACAAGCGCACTGCAATGTTATTTTGGCATCACTGACATACTACTATAGTTTTTGTTAATATTTATTTGAATTTAAGCTGATGTTTTACATTTTTTATCCTTTTATTGATTTGTTTTATTTTTATTTTAAATATGCGTAGTTTCCTTAAGTTTCAGTTTATTTAATTTTAGTTAACTAAAGTAGTTAAATAGTTTAGTTCTTCCACTTAAACTAAACTATTTATTTTTTTATATATTTTAATGATAATACCCTGCATTGCATAAAAAAAAAAAAAAAAATGCAACCCAGGAAAATCTGGAAACGTCAATTTACAGTTTTCCCTGTAAATTTTAAAAAAAAATTTCACTTCCAAAAATTGCATTTGACTTTAAAAAAAAAAAAAGTACAATGCAGAAACACAGACAGGGAAAACTGTGTTATTGTCATGATAGAGACGCGAGGAGACGTGCGCATCCATCTGCAGCAGGTTTATTCAAACACACAGAATAAGTGGGCTGAGTCAACACCGGCAAACAGTACATTGAAGGCAGAAACGAGAGAATAATCCACAGTTCGAAGCAGGGGTTGGGCGATGAGCATCCGGGTATAGGCGAGGTCGAAATCGGGGAACAAAGGAAACATGGGAAAACAGGGATGGCTTACAAAGGGAGAACACAGGGAAACATCCACAATGACCAGCGACTTCACATATGACAGACAGGTGCTTAAATACAAGACAAAGGGGCGGAGGGACAATAGGCAGACATGACAACAAACAAGGTGGGAGGAGACAAGAGTTTCACAATAAAAGTCCTGGGATAGCAACGGAGACAAACACACAATGGAACCATGGAGCTGGAGTGCCATCTAGTGGCTTTCACTGGCAACTCCAGCTGAGGTGTTACAGTTTTTAACAGCAGTTATTTTTTTTAATTTCTTCATTTTAATATATTTTAATTAATAAAAACTATTTAATTTAGTTTATAAAATGTGATAATAGTCATTTAAAAAATCCTTTTGTTAAATGTAATATTTTTACTTCAGTTTAAATATTTTTTTGTAATTTTAGTCATTCAACTCATTACTTTAATTTTAATTGTTTATTATTTTTATTTCAGTTTTAAGTAATCCAATTTATAGTAGTTTCTTTTTCTATGTTATCTTTTTTTTTAAATTTAATTTATATTAAAAAAAAAAAAAACAGAAACAAACCTCACTGAATCTTTAGCACATTTATTCACACCATGTTCTACATTTTGGACCAAATTCACGAAACAGTTTCAGTATAAACAAGTGCTTAATTTACTTTCAGCTTTATAGAACAGCAGGATGTCTGTTGATCTTCATCCACATGAACTGTGACAAACACCAGAACGACAGGATTCATAACCTCATCTCCATCTGATCATCACCATGAGAGAAACACATTACCAAACACACAAACGGCCGGCTGTGTTACAGTAATCACACACTGAGCCTAATGATGTCTGTATCTGCTGGCCTACAACTGAGAGATCAAAATACATGCAGTGCATTATGGGGAAGAGAAGAGATCTGCTGCTTAGCAATGCCATTGATTAACCCTGACTGAGGCCTTGATACACACACACACAGAGATCAACTTCCTACTGCAACACGATCACAGTCAGTTAAAGCTGGAAAAATGTGTGGGAATCCAGAAATAAAGATGTCTGATGTCACACTAACATGTCAGGACTCAAGCATGCTTAAAGATAAATGTCCACTGTTGGGATATTTAATATAGATAAAATAAAATTTAGAAAACAGTACTGGATACATTAAATACTGAACATTAAATATTACAACTAATATGAGAAATCTAAGCTTTAAAAACACAAATACAGAAAAGTTGCCTTGACTAACTGAAAGAAGTTCAAGTCAAAATAAAATGTAAGTTTTAGTGAAATAATGAAACTTAATTAGAAAAAAATTAAGGCTAAATAGAAATATAAAAAAACTACTGCTAATAATGACACACACAAAAAATGATTAAATTACAAAAAACTTAAACTGAAATGAAAATAAACTAAACAGAAATATTTTAGAACTAATAACAATAACGACACCAAAAATAGTCACACTTGAAAATGAAATAAAGGCTAAACAGAATTATTATTATTATTATCATTATTATTATATAATATTTGTAACTGTTTTCAACATTAACAGATTTATGCTGATTCTAATCAGAATAAATAAATTTCGAAATACAATTATTTAAATCAAATGCATGCAAACAGTCAGGGTTATTAGTTAAACTAAAACTGAAACTAAAGCCATGAAAAAAGGTTCTCATTACTTGGGAAAAAAAGAGAAAACGTTAAATGAAATTAAAATATTACACTCATTAGCAAACATTTATAATTTAAATTTAGTTTAACTTGATGTAGTATAATAACAAATTAAAACCTAAATAAATTATAACAGTAAATGGTTTATTAATAAAATTAATAAAAACTCAAACACAACAAAAGTACTAAGACTAAAAAAACTATGTATGTATTTCAAACTATATATGCAGATAAATAAATAAGTTATGCCGCAATTTAATTTTTTATTCATATTTTTGAATGAAATCTGATTTTATTTGAGAGAAATCTGACCTGTTTTATTTATGTATGACTGCCAAATATGCATCACATTAATTTTATTATTTTGTTTATGCTGGAACTATTCTAAATTGATTTATAGTTTTTATGTGCCATTCAAAGTAGTTGTCAGACTAGTAGTCTCAGAATGACTGTTCAGTAACTAGTAACTCCGAACTGTTTCTGAACACAGACATGACCTCTAGGTCACATGATCTCATCATCGATCTTCAGTCTGGCTTTTACAGATGATATACAGCTCGTAATATGATGATCTGAAGAGATCTGCAGACTCAGCAGACACTGTAAGAGAACTGAAGAGCCACAGAGAAAGTCTGATATACTGATGCTGGAAAACAGGACAAATCATACACAATTTATTCCAAAAATCATAAGAACGTCTACTATTATATTTCTTAAATTACCTTATTTTGAGGACAATTAAGCTACAGTGCAATATTTATATATTGTACTGTAGCTTAATTGTCATTAAATGCATTACATTTTATATATATATATAATGTACTGCATTTAATGAAGTATAATTAGTATAAATGGCAGAATATTGTATTTAAAAAACGAAAACTTTATTATTTATGATTTGTTTTTTTGTTCTCATTCATGCTAATTTTTATCATGTTCTATATTTGTACATTTCAATGTTTTTTATATAGATTTTCTAGCATCCAGCCAAAGGACTGAAAATCAAAAATGTTATATATATATATATATATATATATATAAATAAAAGTTGATATGCATTGTCCTTATGAAAAAAAATAAAAATAAAATAATAATAAAATATATGTTACGGGAATCCTAAATCAAAAATAAATAATGCACTGCAATTGGGGTGAATGTGCTTAACAAAAAAAGAAAAAAAGAAAAATTCATCACAAGCATTAATAATAGTAATATTAGTAAATAATATTAATAATAGTAATAAATTATTTAAAATATGACTTCTGTTTATTTATTTATTTTCTTTTTTTGATTTTGGGGTTACATGAGACCTAGAAATGTTATTATGAGATTGAGCCAAATAATGCTGACTACTGTAGTTTCATTGATATTTTTTATTGAATGATATAGTTATTTGTTTTTGAGCTCATTTAGTAGCTTTGCAGAAAAGCATGATGTTCATGTGATATCTTAATATCTTCATGCATTAGAGACTGTGTGGCGATACAGTCGAGATTTACAATACTGTGGATGAAGTTAAACAGTATATATCCTTTGCTGAAGTATATACTTAGTATATAGTTATATAGTTATAGTATATATAACTTTATATGAAGAGCTGGGTGATAAGCTACATTTTGTGATGAATGACAAAGGATCTGATGGATCTGCAGTTTTCCCATCATTACTCACACAGGGCTCAATCATTCACTCTTTAAAGGTCTTCATTTTCCTTTTTCAGCTGAAATGGCCAGGTAATTGAAATTAGTCAAATAAATGCATTAAGCTCTGAATGCTGCTAATCTGCCGAATATGAAACGCAGACGCATATTAAAATGGAAATGTGCACAATAGACCTCATGATTGGTGGACACTCCAGTTAATTAGCACTTGATGTAAAACCACCTTGAAGATTCACCTTTAATTTCACTGCATGCTATGAGAGATCAGTAAAACTGAGAAAACGGCCACAGGAACATATTTACGGCCTGAAACATCTTTTCATCCATTCGTCACTCTATAATTTCAAGGCTAATACCCTTATTTTTCATTTTCCGTTTAATTACAGTCCACCTTTTCTTCTTTTTCCACCCTTGTTTCAAGAAGGCAGTTATTATTATTAGCTCTGCTCTGTCCAGATGCTACGGCAAATTCATGCCTCTTATTTACCTTATTTACCCTTACTTACCTTTTACCAATCCAATCAGCAGCCTCGCCTGCCGGCCAATCAGGTGTTACAGACTCATTTTCAGAGAGCAGATCAAAGCTGATTGGCTGAGACTCAAGCACTGAAACATTATTGGAAATCCAGACTACTTTGTGACAAACAGCTGAGTGTGAAAACGACTGCTGAACGTTTACAGGAAACTGCAAGCACAGTTCATCTTCATATGACAGAATTACAAGGAGTCTGAAATGTCTTAAAGGGACAGTTCACCCTAAAAAATATAAATGATTTACTCCTTTATCATATAGTATCATTTTGTTTCAAACCTTTTTGTCTGCTTCTGTGGAACCCAAAATGATTTGAAGAATGTCCAAACAACACTGGAACCCACTGATTTTCACTGCATAATAAAGTGTCCCTATTATGGGTTATTAAAGATTCATATTTTGGTTTTGGGAGTCCCAAACAACAGGTTGACATGCACGCAAGGTCAAAAAACACTTTCATTTTCTCATTTCTACCTTGTTTGTTCAACAGTTTATTTTTCCAAACCTCTCCAGTGATTGGTTGATTTCATTTAAAGCATTGTTTGCTAGCGTTTAATGCTCCAAAAGCGGCACCTAGTGGTGAAGAATGATTCTGCATTTTCATTCAGACCAACTAGAAAATATATGCGATATGCTAATATTTCATGCTGACTTCAACATAAAATGGCTTGGGATTCAAAACAATCTTTTTTTTTATATATTGGGTAAAACTTTTCATTAATTTTACCTCATTTTTACATTCAAAATCATGTTAGTATGATTTCTTACATCACATTACATCAGTAGCAATATACATTTTAAGGTCTTGTTTTGCATTAAAGATATTAAACCTACAAATATTCCAGTTATTTCTTCATTAGTTCCTTTCTTTAATTGAAATAAAATAAACACTAGGTGCTGTAATCAATTCATATTTTTTTGGTTGACCAGTCATGCATAAAATCACTTTTAAGTGAATTAATAACATTACACAAATCAGTTTGTTAATATTAACATTTCAAAGTTCGAATCGGCATCCTAATTTAAGCAAACTTGTTTATCTTCGTATTTTTCTTTCTATTCAAATCATTTAAGTGCATTAAGTGTTTGAGTCATGTTCTGAAACACTAGCATATTTTTAATATATAATAAATGTAATTAAATAGATAATTGAAATTATGTTTACTTTTTGCATTATATATATATAAATGGATGTTTATGAAATGTTTTATATATATACATACACACACACACAATATTTTTCCATATGCACTATCTTAAATTATAACAGAAGGAAGTTAATCAGTTTAAGTAGCTCCTGTGTAAACAGAACCACATAAATATAAACAGAGGAACATTGATTGAACTAAAACATCCCTCATGGTCATCAAGGGGCTTAAGGGCTTCTGGGTAAAACTGGTCAGCAGCGATTAGTAAGCGCAGTAGATAAGGAGGCCATGACTACTGGACGTCATGATGAAGACATCGGCTCATCGTCAGTGGCCTGAAATATCCCACAGTCCCTCATTTTCCTGTTGACTTCTGACTTCTTTCCATCCAAGTCGTCACTGTAACAAATTCTCCAATCTCCTCTAATCCTGCTGCTCCGTCATACATTCGTGGCCAGTTTTTCATTATCTTACTCGTAATTCCCGAGGGATTCCCTGCCGAACTGCTTGCTTTTTTAATCCTGCTGTTTTTATCCACATGCTAAAAGTAAATACAGCGTTTTCTTTGAATCGACGCAAGCAGATGGATACAAGAGGAACAGACTTATTTAAAGAAACCTTCTGATAGACACCAAAATACAAATTGGAGTAAAGTAAAATCTTTGAGACAGAAAACTTCAGTCTAAATTTGTTCTCCATTTGATCTCACTGCTGCAATTACCAAGATACCAAAGTATGAAATAAAGTCAGATCTTAATAGTGTGCTTTTGGATAAACTTACATCAACAACAGATTGTCCACAGATTTTACGAATAGACCAATCTCTGTGTAAAAGCAGCTTAATGATATCTTCCATCTTTCTGAAGTCACATTTAGCCCCCTGTATTTACAACCTCAATTATTTGATCAATTTCACAAAATTGGTAGAATACAACAGTTTGGACATAAAGCCATATTGACATCCCCATACAGTATGTGTGGGACCGAACCGTCTTCCGCTATAAAACGGAAGATTATAAAAGAAAGGTTTGTTAAAAAAAAAAAACAATCTAAAAAGATATTGATTCTTGAGTAATCAAGGGGGGAAAAGCCTTGAAACATGTTCCCCTTCCCCATTTTGAATGGTCACCGTTGGCATAAAATGAAAAAAAGATTGATAACGTCAACTGATTTTGCTAATAGACTTACCAATCTCTGTGCAAAAAAATCAATGATTCTGCCATCCGAAAGAATATTAAAATATATTCAATAAGTTTCGAATGCAAACTTAAGGAAAAAACCTTGAAAAGTGCTTTTATCCCACCTAGTTTTGAATAGTCACAAGTCATTTAATGCTACAAAGATTGCTAAAGTCAACAGATTTTACTAATAGACTTAAAAATAACATCATGACGCTGCCACCTTTTTGTAGTCAATTCTCCCACCTGCAATTTAGCTCTAAATATCAGCTGAAAATGATCATTTTGACCCCTCTCAACAAAACATTGCATTACTCAGTAAATATTCATCCGTGACATTTCATATTTTGGCTTTCAGTGCTATTTATGTTTGCCTTTCTTCAGAAAAAGATGAACAAAATCAAACATTTTAGATGGGGAAGTTTGGCCCTATAGCTAGTCCACTCCACTGAGGCCAAAATGTAAATATTCAGCAATATACTCGTGCTCTCGATCATAGATTCATACTGTTTGGACCTCAGCTGTCTGTGGCTGCAGTGCTGACGTAAAACCTGGGAAACCTGCACAGTCACCTGCTCTCCAGCACATCTGCCTCCTGACACCCACTTTACATATATTAGGGGCCGGTACCACAGGGGCCCTGCTCAGAGCGCACACAATCACAGCTGCTGCCGGGATCCACCTGTCTACTCCGATACAGATCATGAGCTCCGAGCCCCAGCGCAAGAGCTCGACTACCTGCTAGCGCATGTCAGTCAACTAGAGGAAGAACCAGTCAAACTTAACTGGGTTCTATCAAGTACTTCTGGAAACTACAGCATGTGTGGGTTTCTTGCTATAATGCATACCTTTGTCGTAAGTCACTTTGGATAAAAGCGCCTGCCAAATGCATAAAAGTAAATGCACTTTAAGTGTAAAGTCTGTGAGATGTAATAAAAGCTCTCTGCGAAAACATCTAGGGCTGCTAAATAAGTATGTATATGTAAGGCAGCCGGCCAAACCACATACACCGAACAGATGGTGAACCTGAGATAAAAACAGCCAATGCCTATAATAAAGCTCATGCTATCTGTATGTATGTAAGATGAAAAATGTATGTATAACAACATTGGCTCAAACTAATGATGAGAGTGAAGGACAACCTGTTTGACTGGACAATAAAGATGGCAAATCCATCCATCATCTATCTACTTTATCTACTCAACTTTCAATCCATTCATCCATCCCTTCATCCACATATTCACCCATGTATCCACCATCCATCTACCTATCTATCCATCCACCCATCTATATATCCTCAACCCCCAATCCATTCATCCCACCATCCATACATCCACCCACCCATCCATCATCTATTTATCCACACACCTATTCAACCATCCATCCATTCAACCTACCAAAGAACCACCCATCAAGCCATCCATAATCTATCCATCTATTCATCCATCCACCCACCCATTCATTTATCCATCCGTTATCCTCCCATCATCCATCCAGTATCTATCTACCCATCCTTTCATCCACCCACCCATCTATATATCAACCACCCACCTATCCATCTATCGATTCATCCACTTATCTATATACAGTATCCTCCACTCCTCCATCCGTCCCACCATCTATTTATGCACCCACCTATCCAACCATCCATCCACCCACCAATCGATCCATCCATCATCTATCCATCTACTCTTCCAACCATCCATTTATTTATTCTCTATTTATCCACCTATCATCTATCCATCCAGCATTTATCCACCTATACCCACCGATCTATACATCAAACACCCACCCCTCCATCCATCCCACCATCCTTTTATCCTATCCAACTATCCATCCATCCAACCACCCATTCTTCATCTATCGATCTATTCATCCACTATCTATTTATCCACCCAAGCATGTATCCAATGTATCTATCCATTCATTCATCCATCCATCATCTATCTATCCACTCACCAACCCATCTATCCATCCAATATTCATTTATCAACCCATCTATCCTTCCAGCCACCCATCCATCCATCCATCCATCCATCAAAACATATATATCTATCCAGCCATCTATCCATTTGACAGTCATCTATTTATCCATTCAACCATCCATCCACCAATCGATCCATTTATCATCTATCCATCTATTCATCCACCCATTCATCCATCCATCCAACATATCAACCTATGTATCCATCCTCCCATCCATCTATATATCAAACAAACACTCACCCACTTATCAGTCTATCTATCCATCCACCCATCTATATATCATCTACCCATCCATCCATTTGTCATCCATCATTCTCATTCTGCAACCCGTTTGCTTCCTCGATTCAATTTGACTTAAGGAAGTGTTTCTGACTCCATGCTGACCTGCAGAGATCGGTCCTCCCACAGCATTCAGATCTTTTCCGGCTCTTTCCGCCACCCTCAGCAGAACACAAGGTATCATGGGACACGACGGGGGAGTTAACGCAGAGCTCGCTATAAAACGCCTTCAATAAAGCACAGTTCTTTGCTGATAAAGAGCTGGACTGCAGACAGGTTTTTAGGGTTATGGAAGTCTGAGAAACACAAGCAATAATGTGCTGATGTATTAATGCTTCCAAATCAGTCCTCACCGCCTCATGTGTGCATCTGTCATCAGAAAACATTTCGCCTCAGCTTTATTGACTTTCTTTAACCAGTCCCTTTGCACCTTGATGGTTTAAAGCTAAAGTCCTTCCTGAAAGGAAAGGAAACTCATTAAAAATATTTTATAGATTTATTTTCATAGCCTTCCTGAAAAGTCCTATATCTATGGTCAATAATTCATCGGGTCAAAAAACAGGCCAAACTAATCAATAACTTTCCACTCGATGCCCATTGCCCTATTGATGCTGGTCTTTGGCCCCGTCCTGAAAAAAAGCAATGCTGTAAAAAAATGATGTGAAGGACTCAGACTGAGGGCAGTAAACCTACTCAATCAAAAAACAACACACACAAAAAAATCATTAGTGTCTCAAGTGGTTTGTACGCTTAACAGATACACATGAGTAAAGGTCACTAGGCCAGAGTCCATATAATATGCTTCATTCAGGATGCAGCCACACTTTAAGACCTCAGGTGTCATTCCTGTTATGCAACATATTTTGTACAGAGTAACTGCAAAAAAAAAGCTTCCATTTTGTACACAATGGCAATAAAATTCCCAGAAGAAATAAAGTGAACATAGTAATTGCATATATTTGAACATTAAATTCTTTGAATTTATTTGTATGCTTATATATACAGTATTTTTATATCATTATCTTTTGCCATTTTGATACTGTATTTATTTATTTTTTACTGTTTTTTTTAATGGACTTACCAGGCCATTGCTGTAAGTAAGATTCTAGCTCTTACAGTAAGTGACTTGCCCAGATATGATGTTTTAGAATAAAATATACAACCTAATATCAGAAAAACTTTACAAAATTAATCAAAACCAACTACTTGTCACTTCCTGGAGGATGATGTTATTCAAATATGGCATATCATTATCTAAATGCTGATTTTTGCACGCGGTGCACCATTTTGATTATAAACTAAAATTAAAATGCTTAAAAGTATTTTGCAATTGAAATAAAGCTAGAATAAAATTATAATTTTATTTTACACATTAGATGAAAAATATTCACTTACATTTATTTTCAGTAACTCTGTCTCAATGAAATTAAATATAAATACATTTAAAAACTAAAACTAACAAAAAGGACTAAATATTTTCTAAAAAGCTTAATACTACATTTTTAATATGTGAAAACCTAAACAATTTTTTTTTAAATAATACAATTCATAAATATAATTTTAAAAAAAGCTAACTGTGACTTTCACCGTTTATAATTCAGTCATTTTTCATTGTGCACTTATTTAATCTCACAATTTATTTATTTTTTGTCATGTAATTTTAAAAAGTCAGATTTGCAAGATTTACTCAGAATTGTGTGACAAACTAAGAACTGCAAGATATTCAATTTTGCAATTGTGAGATTTCTTTTTTCTTGGCAGAAACAACAATAAAAGATACTATGAGAGCATATGAATAATACTAGAATAACAGTGCTTTCAGCAAGACTGTGTCAAAGCAGTGACCTGTTACTCTATAACTGAGTCTCCAGGGACGAGACCAAGACCGGTGGAGGGTTCAGGAAATGAGATGTGATTAAAGGACACAATTGTGATAAGAATGGAGAGCACATGCTTGTAAAAGAGTGCTGTCAGGAGCCGCTGCTTGCCGAACCTCAGTCAATCCCATTAGTGCCTACAGAACATCCACAGTTACAGGAAACAGGCGTGAGATTGGAACGGGCTGTTCCTGCGACCGGTCAACTGATGTTCCTCCCAAACCAGCATGTATTACGACAGACTGAATGCATTTGATGTCTGCCGTGTGTTTTAATGTACAGCGTACGTTATTGACCTAAATCGTATAGCTGTGAACTTAATCAGGAGCTGCATCCCGCTTTAATCTGCTATTGTAGGTTATCTGTGACAGAATGTCACTAGTAAACAATGCATGAAGACGACTGAACTTACACGCTCGTGTTTTTCTACATGCAACGTGACGTGAAAACTAGAGCAGATGCAATGCAATGAGCTCCCAACACAAGATAAAGTGCAAAAATGCAGTCTGATGTAGACTTTTTTTTTATCTGCTCGATGTATTTGGCAACATGAAATTGCATTTGTGACGCGTTCACTTCACTAGGAACATGCATTATAAAAGTAAAAGGTGCCAGTTTTGATATCATGTTAACTACTCAACTCAATAAACTGGAGAAAGATGGAAATCTCCAAAACACCTAGCTAAGTTGACTTTTTAATAGCACTTCAAATGACCAATAAAACTGGACAAAACAAACATAACACTATATATTTCATCATCTTTAGCTAAAATCAATCTAAAAATAACTCATGTCAGTTGTGTGATATTTTATGTTATTTTATTTTTTTCTTAAAAAACATTATATGTTTTTAACTAAATGTAAATACATTTAAGAATGGCAGCAGATGGGAAGATTATTACTGAATAACAACCTAAAACTGCATGTCATATGCATGACTTCTTATATTTTTAAAGTGCTTTTACCTTCTGCTTTCTTAGGAAAATTGAAGCTGCCTAAAATAACCTCTCAACTCTCTTTGTGTTTCATGGAGGAAAATAACAGAGTGTCAATGAGGACTATTCATTTCTCTATATCTGTAGGGCCAAGAACAGCACACTCAAAAAAAGACCATTTGACACATAAAAGTCAAATAATATTTCATGTTACAAATCTTTCCCTCTGCTAGAGTTTTCAGCATTTTCATGTCACATGCATGATTTAAGGGCTTTTTAACTGAATGCAAACACATTCAAAAGGAGCTGCAGAAAGATTATCAGTGAATAACAACAACTTAAAATTGCATGTCGTAATGTCACATTTTTTCTGACATTTTTATGCTTGAAAGCATAAATCACCATCCGCTTTCCTTGGAAAACAGAAGTTGATGAAAATAA
>JAUCMR010000035.1:20969169-20980969 GCA_032357425.1 Enteromius argenteus | reverse complement strand
AGTAAATAAATCAATAAATATGCTGCTCTCTTGTCTCCTCTGAGGCTCTGTTAGCATGTTTTGCTCAAACTTTCTCCATGGCATCTGCATGCATGGCATGATGGTAACTTGGGTGGAAACTTACAGATTAAAGGGTGGTAATATTATAATGAGATACTTTTGCAATGTCACAAGGGATGCTTGCAGAAAAAGGCTTACTAAAACAAAGTTACTGGGTTAATATTTTTATTTATTATTTAAGTAGCTGTTACACATGTCCAGTTTAACTTACTTTAACTTCGAAATACTATAAAGCTATATACGTACAGTGCCTTGCGAAAGTATTCACACCCCTTCATTGTTTTTCTTGTTTTGTTTTATTGAAGCCATACTTTAAATTACTTTAAATTTCTTTTCCCCCCCGACATCACTCTACACTCCATACAAAATAATGATAAAGCAAAACTACAATTTAAATGATTCCATTGCATAAAAACTCAAACCCTTATCTGGGGGAGTTGAGTTTAGCTCAGGAGCATTCATAACGCTTGTAGATATTAAAATTTGAGTGAAGTTAACTTGTGGCAAATTCAATTGAATGGGTATGATGCAACGCAAACACGTCTTAATAAAAAGGTCTAACAGTTGAAAATGCATATGAGAGAAAAAAAACAAGCCCTGGTGTGAAATGAACTGCCTGTAGAGCTCAGAAACAGGTTTCTGTCAAGGCACAGATCTGGGGAAGAGTTCAGATAAAATTCTGCTGCATTGAAGGTATCTGTAGCAGAGACTGAGGGACTTGTTAGAGGTAAGAAAAGATCAATGCACCTAAGTATTGAGATTTAATAAAAACCCAGTCCAGAGGAAAACTCTGTAAAGGTGCTTCAGCTAAATACCGAGTTAAGGGTTTGAATACTTATGCAATGTACTTATTTAAGTTTTTTTATGAAGTTGAGACAGTTCTGTTTTTGTTTGTCCTTATGGTGTATGAAACATAACAAAATGTGAAATAAATGAAGGGTATGAATACTTTCGCAAAGCACTTTAAAAATGCAAAATGTGTATATTATATTAAAAATGTTACATATTAAACGCATATAAAATATATAAATAGAATATATGAAAGAATTAGAAAATATATAAATAAAAAATGTAATGTATAAATGTATAAATAATAAATGTTTTCATTTGTTGTGATTAAAAAGTGTTATTCATCAAATACTCTTTCTAGACTTGAATGCATCTTTTGCATGCTAATCTACTGTACTAAGCATTACAGTGTTGCTATGCATTTAAATGTGTGATTTCACAAGCATTTCCATGCCACTTACAAAAGCCCTTTAGAGAACATTAGAGTGCAATAAGCTGCCGGCGTTAGATCGAACGGTTCTGACAACCCATAATTACAAGCAGCGAAGTCATCATGACCGTCTCTGCAAACCAGCAGCGATGGACACCTACAGAATGAGAAATACACCTTGTGGTGGTAGAAATGTGTCACCTGCTAAGATTCTGCTGTATCATGTATCCCATACAGACCGCAGCATCAGCAGACAGGACTGCTTTACATGTTTTACTAGTAAGAGTGACAAAGAAACATGTTCTAAAGCCCTATTCGGATGGGACTAGTTTTACAGGTGGCTGTTAGAGAAATTTTTGTTCCACAGATGTACTTCGTGATTCTTATCCCGTCCGAATCTGCCATGCCACGTAGTTTAGAAAACTAGTTCTGTCCGAATAGGGCTTAAGAAAGGCTTTTCATCTGAAGCATGCCATCTGAAGGGAGTTGTTTGTTCAGACCTGTTAAACAGCACCAACAGGCCATTCTTCGCTGCAGAGCTGCTGTAAAAGTGTGTCAGGTCAGACACTTTAGCCTGACAACAAAGCATTAGAGGTTATTGTGTTTGGTTTCTGCTGAAATCCCAAAGATTTCCTTACCACGGTTAATGATTTGCATGACACTAAACCCCCGTAACCAAGGTAAAAATCACACTCGAGGTTGTGTGTGTTGGCAATTAAAACAACAGTGCTCAATAAATTAATAGATGAGTTAATAATCTTGTGAAAACACGCTCTAAGCTCAAAGTCTTAAAAAAAAAAAGAGGTTTTGCATAAAGAAATTTTAAAGGTCATTATAATTTTTGCATTGTGACATTTTCATTTGAAATTTGAATTTCTGGATGGCTTCAGAAATGCTTGTTTGTTCGATAAATTTTGTATAGTTTTTTATATTGCAGTTCTCATTATTCTTAATGATGGTGATTCTTCTTACTGTAAGTAAATGTTTTAAATACAGTATGCATAAATGAAAGACAATCATTACTTGTAAATGATGCACAAGGGTGTTATTTCTACATTTCTTTCTATATTTCTATATAATGAAGATTGGCAAGATTTTTTTCTTTATAAATAATGAGAATTTGGTGAGGAAGGGTTGCACAAAAACCCTGAAGATAAAAGGTATTGAAAACTAACATTATTTCATTAAAGCAAATAGATTTTACCATGAAATATGACCTATACATGTTCTTGACCAGCTTTGTGAGACCAGTAATAATAATAATAATAATAATAGAAAGACAAAGATAATTTCTTGTTGAACATCCTACTCCAATAATATTTGTTTCATATACAATTATATACATCTTTTCTTTTCTTGGTTTTTTTTTTACAGTGCAATCATAAATTCATTTGGTTATTAGTGTGTATTCACCAAATTAAATATATCGCAAGTTCAATGTTAACTACAGATATTTGAATAATAAAAATATTTTAAACATTACTGTTAATGCTCTTTTATATATAATATAAATATATAATATATTATAAAAATACATTAAATCTACAAATATTGAGAGAATAAAATGTTATATATAAAACATTAAAATAATTAAAATAAATATTATTAAAATATATCAAATTAGCCATTTTTATTTTATCATCTTCAAATGCGACACATCAAAAAGAAAACTATTCTCTTTTATATTCTTCTTGATTCAAGTTGAACTTTTGCGGTTTTTCAATTGCTTTTTCAGTTGAACAGATTCTTTGCAGCCGTCCTCAGCCGACCTCTTCGGTTCGGACAGAAATCCCTAGTTAGTGGGTATCGCTGCTGGAGATTCACGCAGAATGCTCTCAAGGGCACGGTGAAATCTGCAGACCGTTCTCGTCGCCAGGCATTCAGCTGCAGCGAAACACACGGCTGCCCGTAGGGAGGGAGATAATGGGAGCAGCCTGGCAGAAGACGAGGCACAAGAAACCTTCAGAGAGCTACCGGGCATGTCAGATCTCTCCGTCTGCACCAGGACAGTCTAAGGCTGGGTCGATATATAGTATGCAATGGTAGAAATATACCATTTTGCGTTATCATTAACTTACGCCACAGAGCTGCATGCATGTGCATTTAAAACATACTTTTTTTTTTGAGTCTTAGATGTTGGATCAGTCAGTCAAATTTCTGGCTTGGCAGATGGCACAGGCTAAACAAACATCTGGCATGTAAATCTGAGGGGTAAACAGGCAAGAAATGCAAACGAGAAGCAGCAGCAGTGAACTCTTATTCACGTGTTACTCTCCTCTGATTACAGGGTCACTAAAGGTGTTTGTAACGACCGCGCCAATGAGTCATATTGATCCTGGTCACAAGCGAACAGCCTGTCGAAGGAAAAAAAGCAGCAGCATCTCAGTGAGAGACTGGGGCCGGCTGCCAGGTGACTAATCTGCATGTTATCATCACTAACAACTACTGTTACCAAGATAGAAAGTAGCAAAGAAAAATGTGTGATTATTAACTAAATAAAGATAAAGATGTGGGTTTGCAAAAAAAACAAAAAGATGCATATTTATGCTCACCAAGGCTGTATTTTTTAAATTAAAAATACAGTAAAAATGTAAAAGTATTATTCAAATTTCAAATAACTGTTTTCTGTGTGAATATATTGTAAAATGTAATTTATTCCTGTGAATAAATGCAGAATTTTCAGCATTACTCCAGACTTCAGTGTCATAAGATCTCTCAGTAATCAATCTAAGATGCTGATTTGCTGCTCAATAAACATTTCTGATTATTATTCATGTTGAAAATAGTTGTGCTGCTTCATATTTTTGTGAAAACCATGATACATTTTTATTTTCAGGACTCTTTCACGAATAGAAAGTTCAAAAGAACAGCATTTATTCAAAATTGGAAGCGTTTGTAACATTACAAATGTCTTTACTGTCATTTTAATGCATCCTCGATGAATAAAAGTATCAATTCAACATACATTTTTTCTTTAATATCAATACAGCTACAGAAAAAAAAAAATCATTCAGAGATTGCTATACCATCTAAAAGGGACTTCAAATGAGCTGAGCGAAGGGCAAAGGTCAAATCTTGCATATGCATGAGCTACAAGTCCCAAAAGAAACAAAACACTCATTGATTTTCTAACGGATCTTCTTAAGGATTCTTTAAGGATCATCAAAGCATTTAGAGACCAGATAATTTGGATGTTTGCTGTCCTCTCCACCCTCCGTTTGCTCTGAAAGCTGTGCTGTAATCCCTTCAGCCAGGTCGGATCACTTTCCCGTCCGAGCGCTAATCAGCTGATCAAACTAATGAGAGTAAACGCTGGGTGATGGGGGTCTGATGAAAACACTGATACAAGCAGACAATCCACCACAGCCTACAGCGGTTTCTCTAAGGTTACGGAAGATTAGTTCACACAGATCAATTTAGAGGTAGCATGTAACCAGAGAACAGAATGAACAATGGACTAATAAGTCAGATAACCTTAAGTTGCTGTAAAACAAAATGACAGTTAAATTCTGCAGAAATCTGTGACGCTTTCTTTGGAAATCTGAGCCTGTTGACTTAACTCCTCATGTGACATTTACAGAATGTGAGTAAATATTTAAATACTTCAGACACAACAGTGTTGTGTTAAACCATGGCAGGGATTCTCATTTAATATTAAATTACAATTTTTATTTAATTCTTAATTTTATTATTAATTTTATAAGTCAAATGACATGCAGACGATCAAATGCAATTTTTATTTGAGTTTCATTTAGATTTTAAAATTATTTTTACTCAGTAGTAGATATCAAGCAATGTGTTTTTTAATTGAATTTTTATTTTATTTGATCTTTTCATCAAGTCATCATCCACCTAAATCCATTACAAATTTCAGCTCAGAAAACTATGGCTTCAATAAAAGAGGTATTCATTTGAAGCTTTTAATAAACGCATTCATCAGTAAAGGTGCATTTAGTCAACCGCTGCACATTTTCTGCATAATGCCTCTAAATGGTCTAACTGGCTGCTTTCCCACTTATTATAGTTTCTTGCAGTTCGGCAATGTGAATTAGTGCCCGCCCAAACAACAACACCAGAGCAATTACTGTAATCTGAACTCGTCTGACAGAAGTTCATTCAGACGGTTCTGATGAATTAATATAAACCCTATCAATTTGCTTTCAACTTCCAACATGCCAATTAGCTAATACAAGCTATAAATGAGCCCTACTGTATGAACTGCTTCTTGCCGTCTTCAGGCTGTGAGACTTGGCACTCACTCCCCATGACGAGCATTTATTAATAATGAACAGACTCTGAAACATTAATGCCTAACCCTGGCTGGGGCACCAATTCATTTGGACAGATGGATGGAGATGTAAACACTATCAACGACAATGATACTGTCAAACAGAGGAGCCCGACACTGAACAGTGCGTGAGACCCAACATACATGCAGAGGATTTAATAAAAGCCACCCAACAACGCCAAACCAAAAACATCTTTCAGACACAGACTGTCATGGGCCAAAGAGATTAGGACAATAAAGCCACTTTTTTGGTACCCTTCTGTAAGTGAGCTGTCCGTGAGTTTATTGGCTTGTTTACATCAGAGTGCGCAAACACAAAAAAAAATCTAAGAGTGTGTTTTACAATTTTATATTTTCACTTTCAGACAATAGTCATTGCTCAATATGCGTTCTTTTCCCTTCCCTTGTGAAACGTTATTGCCCAAAACCTTGCAAATTTTCAAAATACTACTGTTATTGTGTCATGAAGTGTAGTTTTAAGTTTATCAGGCAAGAATATAGTTGTTTAAAACTCAAATCTGGGGTTTATTTATAAAGATAGCATCTATTTGATATGCTGATTTCGTAGATCACCGGGCACTCAGTGCTTATGTTTTATTTATGAACTTGACCGTAGTACAGCACTGACTTTGTTTGCTTTTGTCTTTATTTCCCCTTAAGCCTCTTATATTTTTATAATGGCTATTATTGCTCATTAAAACTGACAAAAAAGGCTTATTGTCATGCTTTATGGTCGATCGCTACATTCCCTCATACACCAAACCAATCAAGTAATGGTACTGATGGCAGTGGAAACACAAGCTAGATTAGGGTGTTCAATACCGAACCATACCGTACTGTACTGTACTGACCAGTACCGCTCAGTGGAAGCGAGCCATAAGTTATTATGGGCTAAAATTAATAAAAAGCCAAAACTAAAAAGCTCTGAAAGCAAGTGAAAAAGCCCAAGGACAAGCAAAAACTTAACAGGGAATAATAACAAAAAATGTATCTTGCTCAAATTAACCTACAGCAGGGTTTCCCATACGTTGATTTATTTGTGGCGGTCGGCAGAACAGCTTTATTGGCCAAAACCTGTCTAAATGCAAACTGAACACAATGTAATCATATATGTATGCTAATTAATGTAACGTCAACAAGTCTCACAAAATCCTGTGGGAAACACTACTATAGTATGGCAAAACAAAAAAGAAACTTAGCAAATAATTACTTCCAGTTGTGTTTCTTCTGCACATAAATGTGTATGACTTCAGAACACTTATATAATATACTGCATGAGATTTCTGGACCAATTTATGATTGACAGATGAGATCACTGTCAACTATGGTACAGAACATTTTACACAATGAATAAATCCCAGCGTGACAAAAGGGGAAGAAAATCTGACACGCATGATAATGAATTCACACTCCTGCTGGGAACGAAAATCGAAACAACACGCATGGGGAGGATCGTACATTGAGAAGCTAGCAACTGTCACGGCTAATAAACTGAAACCGGAAGAAGCCTGCAACTCAGCGTTTGCACATTCCTGACCTCATCTTCCCTCTTCACCAACATCCTCTCGTCTTGCATCACATGTCTGCTGTATTTCCCCAAATCTCCATTCTCTGTTTCCACTCGCGCACTGACAACAATCACCACATTATACACAAACCGCCTCATAACCCACTCAATAAGTAAAACATGATTTACTAAACCATATTACACCCACTTCTTATCAAAAAAACAAGACTTCATTGTCTCACTAAGCATTTAATTACACAGGCCCGGTGCAGGCAGTGCTCTCAGGTCAGTATGTACTGTAATTAGCAGTACGCCAGGCGTCTAATTGGCACTGTGCACTGTAGGGTATCATTCAACAGCAAGCATGTAAGAACCTCAGGTTACCGCTGTCTTAGTCACAGACAGCGCACCAAAATGGCAAGAGCTGATTGGCTGCTGCTGCACAGCTGCCAGGCGTTCCATTGGTCACTTCACATGTCAATCTTCCTGAATAAATAGACAGTTCTTGTCCAGATGAACTGCAAACTGGACCAAACTTTATGCTGATGGTAAGACCAAATACTGCTCTGATGACTGCACAACTTTATCACTGTGTGAAAAGGAATAGGCCATTTACACGGGTGTATAGAGTAGCGTGAGAACAGAGACGAAAATACTCCTGGGAAGAGCGTAAGAAGCTGTCAACATGTAGTGACTTAACTCACTCGTAACAACACTAGATAAGAAAATATTAATGCAACTAATTCTGCAGGAGATTTTCTCATATATATATATATATATAATTATAATATTACACCATGCTAAACTAAAGTTCATAATATTTTATATAAAACACATTTATGTTATGATATATATTTTTGATATATTATTTGACATTATAAATTAAAATAAGACTATAATATAAAATATATAAAATATAAAAATAAACATTTTGAAAGGATATATGTATTCTACAGAAATGTTACACACACATATATACACACACTAAATAGATTTTATAATTTGATAACTTTTTGCACTAATAATACAAAATAACCTTTAAAAATAAATTTTATAATATATTATATAAACATTTTTGTGCTATGTATTTTTATAGAACAAATACATAACATTAAAAAAATAGTTTTATAGCCTAGATAGATAGATATTATTTAGATTTTATATACTGCATCATGGTTGATCATACAAAATATGAAAAAGCCACAAAAAATGAAAATATAAACTTTCATGCCATATTATTTTTGATGTATGTGTGCATCACAGATAGATAGATACTTGTCCCTGAATACAATAATGCAATGCCAATAATGCACATCATATACATACACAATATAAACACACTCACCCAGTTTCATGAGTGAAGCCAGTAGGACCCATAATGAAATCTCAAAGGGGAGCCTGACGTGATCATAATCCAAAGACAGAACCGGAAAGGGCTTCTTTCCCTGACTCGGGTGGCTGTGGTTCCCTTGATTCTGGTGCCCGTTGCCATGGCTGTCAGTAGACTTTGCGAGATTGGTGCCCATGTCTGGAGAGCAGGGGCCCACCAGGAGCCCCAAAACGAGGATGAACATCTTGAGCTCCATGATAGTCGCGAAGAAGGTGATACACGAATAACACGATATTATCTGACCAAGTCTGTCAGTTCAATTAGCTCTAAAGTGAAGTTTCTACTGGCTAATCCCTGGATCATTTTCTGACTTTCTCCTAACTTAAATCTAAAAAGCTCTTAGGTTTCGTACTTCCTGCCTTGAGTAAACCGAGCAGCACACCCTCTCCAGGTGAACACACTGCTAACCAGGAAATATAGACAGGTGAGTGAGTGGATACCTGCATATAAACCAGGAACTACAAGCGGGTATTGACGCTTAGAAGAGAAGATTTCCTCAAGGCATCACACTGTAAGGTGTTCATTTTCTTCCTCCATCATCATCATCATCATCATCATCGCTAGCCCCTTCAGAAACGCCACGTGAAAAGGACACTCAAGGTCTTCAAATCACGTTTTCCTCATCTTGGTGGATTGATATCTTCTGATAACGTTAACTGTCCCGATCTGGACGACAAGGAAAAGTCTCTCGAACTGCGGATGATGTTGCTTTACTCGCGGCAGCGTCACGCGAGCTCCTCGGCGCTGCTTAAAGAAGTTACACGATGTCTTTCAGCGCCAACACTGATCATTTCACACTCACCGACTCGTTTTTCCATGTTAGCAGTGCGTGATGCGGAGCAAATATACGTACCGCTTCAAAAACACACCCTTTGGGCAGGTTTTTGCAAGTTTATGGGAGGGGTCTCTTTAGTGGACTACAGCGGCATCCAGTGGAGAGGAGGGTCTCTGAGCTGGGGTTGCCAGATCACGTGATCCCCCGTCGCCGGGATGACATGAGTAAAATAAAATCTGTCCACATTTACAAACGCACCATAGTAGTCAATATATTTCTTATAAATTACTCATGTCGTTTCAGAAGCATATGACTTTCTTTCTTCGAGATGGTCATACTTTGTGTCAGGTTTTAAAGTGACACCAAAATGCAAACACTATACAGTAATTTCATGTTTTATACCCATAGAACGGCCTTTCTTCAGTCATATAATATTATATTAGTGATAGCCATATAATCATAGTGGATGGGGACTATCACTAGCTATCTATTAGCTCAAAAAAAGTACCATAGTACCAATGTTACCTCCAATTACTCTCATTCATGTCACTACAGACCTGTAAGACTTTTTCTCCTCAATGGAAAACACACACACACATAAAGGAGGTAACACTCTTCCATTCTTAGATTCAAAGAAAGTAGGAAGAAGAACTGGCTTTGTCAAATTTTAAAAAAAAACACACAATAGTAGTCAATCAGTCTGTCTTCTGACGTCATTTTTCATGGAAAACCTGGCAATGTCAACAGGTTGGGCATTATAGATGAAACATATTGCATGTTTATTATTTGAAAGAAAGAAATTGGATCACACAAGCTTTAAGTAAGTCACTTTTATGCTATTTTAAGAAGCCTTGAAAGCTTCTCATTCAGTTTCATGATATGACAAAGAGTGCCCAGAAATAGCATTGCTATTACATTTATTCACTACTTATAACCCATAGAGTTATACATTATATTTATATATTTATGTTTTCTGCCTGAAAGCATGTCTTGCTTCATTTGAAATGTATAGCGTTTAGACTGCATCTGGCAACAATGATGATCAGGTTCAGGTTTTTTATTATGATGTCTTATATATTATTTCAATAAATTAAATAAATCTTTGATTTCGGGGTGGTATCGTGTAATGGCTTTTGGTATCGGTGTGTTACTGTCAAGCGTATCTGGCAACCCTACTTGCCATGACAGGATGATTCAGTCAATTCAACAAACTCGTGGTTTATTGTTCCCTCCTAATCCATTGTTAGTCATACAACACTAATTGTGCTGCTTTCCAAGAATCGTTGTGGTTCCTCCCTCTATTCTGTTCGTCCATCACGTCTCTATCCAGTTTCACCTCACAGAGGTGCTTGTCCTTCATTCTCAGCTGAAGGGCACTCAATAGATCCAGAAAACTGCAATGCAGCTCGGCACACAGCCAGGAATGTGCATTTTGCGTCCAAATTACTGTTATTGGATCTAAGTCATATGACAAAGTGTTTTTAAACTAAACCAAGTGAACTAACATGCACCAAAATAGCCATGTGAGACCAACTAGTAGTTTCATAATCCTCTTGCTGATGCTAACTTGTGACCAACTGTCTACAAGTGATACCAAACAACTCAGATAACTATAATCAAGAGGAAGGAGAAGTTCAAATGACTCACTGATGTGCAAAAAATATACTGTATCATGCATTTATTTGCATTGTTTTTATTAGGCATCATTAGACACAATTAGTTTCCGCCACTGTCTCTTACGGTACATATATCTTTGTAAAAATAAAACATGTTCTGCATTATGGTAGGCTATGTCTAAACAGGATATCCTTGTTAGATGTAATACAAAACTGAATGAATAAACAGTGATAGGAACAGAAACCTGAAAGACAAAGATGCAAAAGGCCATAAACTTCTTCAAAGGAGGCCAAGAAGACTCGACCTTGTGAAGAATGACACAGTAACACTGCTTCATAATTTTAAAAACATTCATTTTGAATGCCATACTTGCATGATATGGTCTTGTGCATCATGCAGAAATATAACTGACCTCGTATTTAACCGACAGCCAGCAGACCTCTTGACCTGAACATTTAAGAGTTTTCTCTGCATCCTGCAATCGTCTGTTTTCTGTTGTGGCCGTTTGAGCTTTTCATGTGCTGAAATGGTTTCCCTGCGATGCCAAGCTGCATCAAACACGGGACATAAATAGACACAAGCAGAAGCGGCCAGAGAAAAACATGCCGATTTTATTGAGTCTTAAATGCATGCTTGGTTTCTGCCACTTGATTATTATATTGAATTCAAAGACTAAGAGGTCTTACACTGTGACCCAGAATGTCAAAGGAATGACAAAACAATCCTAACCTTACATTAGAGTTTGAGGCAGGGTTTATCATCAGCTTAAACCTTGTCAAACATTTTCATTATGTTTTAGAATATATAGTAAAATATTTACTAAAATATTAAAACAAAATAAAATATTTAAAATATATTAAATCCTAAATTAACATTGAAAGTAAAATCTTAAAAATGTCAGTACTCGAAATAAAAAATATTAACGGAAATATTACAAATAAAAT
>JAUCMR010000035.1:20958806-20969069 GCA_032357425.1 Enteromius argenteus | reverse complement strand
TGTCTAAAAATATAATATCATACCAAGAATAAAAAAATAGCAATCTAAGGTTGGTGCAGAAGACAAATAAGCATAAAATGAAGCTAAAAAAATAAAAACAAATATGCAATTACATAATCAACATTCACTCTATCATCTATACGCAGACCTTTAGTAATATATTGATATATTTGAATTATTATTATTAAATTACAAATGTTTTGTTGTTGTTGTTCTTTTGTTTTTAGAAAGACATTAGTTTAAAAAAGTCATAACATAGTAAAAGCTTGTTGTATATACCTTGTATTGTGAATTTTAAAGAAAAAAAAGTTGCAAATGTACAGTTTTGTGAATAACATCCACGTCCCAGTGCATTTTTGTATAGTTCAGGAAAAATATTTCTTCTATTTCCAGGATCATGGAGGGCTCCTGGAGATCCTGAGGGACCCGAGGGAACGTGGAGAATGTGGAAGAAACGCTTGTGTCTTTACAAGGCCTCTGAGAACAAGAAATGAAGAAACTTCCATGTGACATTAGATATGAGGAACCTCTGAGGACTGTTACAGATGAGTACAGAGTGAGATTTGTGAATGTTTGGCATGCTTATATCAGCTAGGCATTAAATGTGCTGCCAGCTCACGTGTCAGTCATATCAACATAGAGTGAAATATGTCCTTGTTTTTGATTTATTGTGCGCTTGTGGTGTAAAAGTGTGGTTAAATAGTTTTTCTTACTAAGAACAAACATCGTGACTGACACGCAAATAACTTTTACTGTAGAATCTTAAAAGCAAACAAGCTTCAATTTAAGCTAAGAGCTGTAAAACACGTCAGACCTTTTCCTCGTGACTCATATTGAGGTCAAATGTTTGTTTTGAAGTGACTGTTTTTTACCGCAGTATTCTTGCAGTAAAGGCTCAATGGTTTGACTTTCTCCATCATTGCAGAAACAAAACCACAGAAGAACACGACGGCAAACATGCAGAATGATCACCACGTTCAGCACAAACACATGGTGAGCTGCTCTTATTAGGCTCCAGAAATAGTCACTATTTCATCTAGGATCAAAGTGAAGTGTTTTGATGACATCACAAACAATTATGACAAATGTCACTTTAAATAAATGTCTCTGCCACTAGCAAACAACACGATTATATATATGCTGTAACGTCTGGGCAAACATCATAACAGCGTATATATATGCATCGATGCAATAGTTAATGACATTTAAATCTTCTTTAATAACAGGCCTGAATGTTTCCACTAATAATACGTTTTGCTTAGTTTGCAGAAACAGCATGCAGCATGCAATGATAAACGTCTCAAATATTGTCACATGACTGTCACTGCATATTTTATTCAGTGAGTAAAGTCTGATAATCATCTAAACATGCTGCATTTTAAGCTTTTGATAGTATGATTTGCAAACTTGCGTGTCTATCACGATGGAAAAAGTAGTTCACATTGAATGCATTGCATTGTGGGATACAGTATGTCATGTAGTATGCATGAGCATTTTTAGGCTATATGTTTTACATTCATTTGCATGCATGAACTGTGAGTATAGTAACTATAGCATGGTAGGGTGATATTTCATAGCTGAGATAAGCTCTGGAAATAATTACCACAAAATCATGCCAAACTTTTGAAAATGTCTTTGAAGATAAATTACAAGAAGTACGGAAATGTCATTTATAGAACAACCTAATCAATGTACGCTAATGAAAATGTGCCTGGATTGCATCCAAAACTGATGAATAGCATAACACACACTGGTCCAGACATGCTGTGTGTGTGTGTGTGTGTTTAAATTGTGATTTATTATCTTACACTCATCAACCTCAGGTAGCTTCAAATGAATTCAGGATTTATTTTCCTTGCTCAGATGACTTTGTTGACCACAAATCATTCCTTTTTAGCAGAGATTGCGTTCTGGATCTGCACTGGCCCATAAAAAGTACAGCGTGACTTTTGTGTAATAGTGAGACAGGTTCATAAATAATGTAGTGAATTTGTTCTTCCTCTGCTAGAACGCCTGTGTGATTTTAGTGATACGTCAACAATATAAATCACCAAAATACCAGCTGCGTCAAACACATTTGGACAAAAAATTAAATAAAATAAATAATATAAAATGTTAATGATGACTGTAATTTGAAATCCAATGTACTACAATTTTGTTTTTAATGTTATTGTATAGTTTTTATTTTATTTTTGTATTTGTATATATTACCTTACTTTATAACTTATTACTTTTAGTTATTTTCTGTTTGATACAAAAAAATATATATATGTATTGGTGGGAAAGTGTATTCTTTGATGTTAGATAATTTGATGTTCTGTAGTTTTCATTGGGGTTTCCTAACAAAATAAATAAAAAACAAAGTTGAAAAAAGATAATTATTATATTATATTATAATGTAATCAAATTAATTAATAAAAAATAAAGTTGAAATAAAGTTGTATAAATAAATCTCATGCAAAAAATAAAAAAGATAGACAGAAGACAGACAGAGAGATAGATAGATAGATAGATAGATAGATAGATAGATAGATAGATAGAAAATCTACTTAAATGTGCTGTGTATGTGTGTCCAGCAGATGGCGCTGTTGACCTTTGGCTGCTAGTTAAATGATGGTAAACTAGTCAAACTCTAGCCAAACCATTCAAATAAACTCCCTTTGCTTTCTCTGATCCCCCTACAATCAAATGTGCTTCAAATCACCCTATATCCCTCTTACTGACTACTTAAGAAGTTTTACTAATTAATATATTTCTGAATCAGCAATGACTTGCTCCGAGTTGCTAAAAACCAGACAGCAGACATCGCTCTGAACATGTAGGAGTATGAAGCTGAGACTATAATGCTTAATGTTAGTTGGTTTGGTAAGAGTTAGCAGAAAGTGTCTCTTTGTTTCAGGCACCTCCAGGGTGACCCGTAATACTCACCTTATAATGATGAAAGATGCCTGAAACACATCTGGTTCTTCAGGAAAGGGGTGGGAAAATGCTTTGAAGTCTGGAAAACATGCTGAAGGAGGGAGAAAGCTGCTCTGATCCACTGTGTCCCTACTGTTCTTATGTAAAAACATCAGGGAAGCTCTGGAGGGGATTATTGCTTATATAAAACAAGTAAACATATGATTCAATAATGATCAAAAAATAACAGTAAAATTACAACTTCAAAGAAGTGATTTGTATGTTAATATGTTGTTAAGTGTAATTTATTCCTCTGATCAAAGCTGTATTTTCAGTCTTCAGTGTCACATGATCCTTCAGAAATCATTCTAATATACTAATTTGCTGCCCAATAAACATTTCTGATTATTACAAATGTTGAAAACAGCAGTGCTGCTGAATATTGTAATGGAAACCTTGATATAAAAGTGAGTCAAGAGAACAGCTTTTATTAGAAACATAAATCTTTATTACAAACAAATGTCTTTATTCTGTCACTTTTGGTCTGTTAAATGCATCCTTGCTGAATAAAAGAGTTAATATCTTAATATAGAACATACAGTCAATCACAGGTGTGTGTTTATTAGCATTTTACAACAGCTCTGAATCTGAAAATCTAATTGCAAACATTTAATTTAAACAAAGAAAACTAAAATTCATTTGCATATTTTGAAGACGTCCACCAGAGGACCATCTCGTTTAAGTCTTCAGATGATCTTAAAAATCATTTTTGGGTGAATCTGAAACAAGTTCGCCCCAAAATTAATTTTCTACTTACTCAAAAAATGTAATTCCAAACTCATATTCTAGTCTTTTATTTTGTTGTGTGGAACATATCATATGCAGATCTTAACCAAGACAGTTTAAAAGTGTACTAAAGAAAGTCAATATAAGTCCTTTACGCCCTACATTCATCTGTGTTATATCTGTTGAACTGAAAGTGTTCAGGTTTCTTACATGTCTGAACTGATGGAGCTCTGACTCACTGCTGAGATGCACATATATAATTCACACGGGCAAAAGCGGCTCCTCCATATATTATTAAATGAAATAACCTCTCATTTAGAGCAGCAGCGAGGACAGCGTGTAAAACAGAAGGTCCGCACCGTCAGGGAACTAAAAAAGAAAGTGCAAACGCAGCATGAGAACGGCTCGTATGGGAACCTATTGCTGCTCTTTCATTGTCCTGAACAATGATAACAATCAACTTACTGTCTGCTTATACGCTGGCAAGACGCTTCACCACCACAAAATTGGATGAAATGAGGGGTAACTGCTATAGTAGTGTGCTGGGATATTTTTAAAACTGCTAAACTAGACACTAGGGCTCTGTTCCAAAACATAGTGAGCTGCCTTGCTTTGTGATACCCTAAGAATTTTTAAATAAATAAATAAATGCAACAAAAACACAAATAAAAAAATCAATAAATGTAATTATATTATATGTAAAGTGTATTATATTAATGATAATATTATTATATATACTTATTATAATTATATATATATATATATTTTTTTTTTATATATATATACATGCATACACACACATGCATAGCAAAAATACTTTTTGAATAATAATTTGAAATAATAAGATTTGTTTAGTACATTTAAAAAAAAATACAACTTAGGTCCTTTTCTTTTAAAATTACACATTTAACTAATTCAGTGTTACTTGTTATTCCTTTGTACTTATTTGTGAAATTTACTATCAGTTACTCAGTACAATGTGTTTCTAAATAATATATGTATTTTACTTCTTCACTATTATATATGATCTTATATAGTGCATCTATATTTAAATATAAGCATAAACATATATTAATGTATATGCATGTAAATATTTTCAAAATGTATGGTGTATGTGAAAATGTCTACATATACATAATAAATAATATAATAATAATAATAATAATAATATATAATGTATCATATACTAGATATATAGTTGTGCATGTGGTATTTCTAAATATATACACACACATACACATACAGATATACAGGTAAAATAAAATAATTTTATATAGATTTATGTGTTTTACTGATATCTTTTGTATTCTGTTGAATTAATTAAAGTATAGGCCTATTTATAATATACACCCTATTTAACATTACCTTTATAATATATATATATATATATATGAACTTGTCCCAATGCATGATGGGACGGACCTCTTCAGGAAGGATGCACGCAGCAGGCCTCAGGTTTCGGTCAGCATCATTAAGATTCCTACCATTTGGAGCAGCCATACGACGCCTTCAGATGTTGCCTACGTAGTCAGCTCACTAAAGCTGTCGGAGCCGAGCATCGGAAGAGTTCAGGGTCTCACGGATGTTTTCAATCAAACCGCTGTGAACGTGAGACACATAAGAGATGCTCTAGGACCACAGCCACTTCATTACGGCACGACCACAATCTAAACAGAGCCATCCTCTAAACATAGAAAGGTAAAATAAAGAGGAGGATTTCTATTTGTGGAGGTCGTGTGCTGAAGGCTGAGGCTGGCATTTATAGACGTGTTTTATATATAGTTGAACATGAAGAGCAGGATCACTGCGAGTTCTTTATGAGAGCACTTCGAGTGGAGCGAGCAGGCTGCTGTTTATGGGTAACCCAAATACTAATAAAACACAGTAAAGACCTGTCTCTGAGTTTTATACTCTCAGATGAGCCAAGAGAGAGACTAAAGGTTAACATGAACTGAGGAACTCTTACTCGTGTATTCATTAAACGTGGTTGGTTTATGTGTAATGTGAGCAACGAATGAAAATCAGATAAATGTTATTATTTATTATTACACTTATTAGGGAGATTTCAATGTAACTGTAATCACATATTGTAATACAACATTATTTTGAAACAATATTTAATTAAATGAGTTTTTTCTAATTGTTTTAATTATTAAAAATATTTCATTAAATTATTTCATGTAATTAAATAAAATAGTCTATATGCAATTATCTACAAAATTATATATTTTAGTTTCCATTTATTTATGAAAAGTATTTTAATATATTTCACTTATTTTTTTTATTACTTTTAATTTTAATTTATTTATTAAAAAATCTATATACAAATATTTAATGAGAAAATGAACAAATATATTTTATATATATATATATATATATATAATGAGAAATATATACATTTTTTAAAAACAATTATAAAAGCTCGTTTAATTATTAAATATTCATTCATAAATTTATAATGTGTGTGTATGTGTGTGTGTGATAAAATAAAAAATTGTATAAGTAGTTGAATTAAATATTAAAGTTTCCATGTGACATTAATGAAATACATAAATCTTATTAAAAAAAATATTTAAAAAAATTATATTTGCATATTTGTGTGTGTATATATATATATATATATATATATACATAAATACTACACACATCTAAGACAAATATATATATATATATAATTATATAATTATATATAAATGTGTGTGTGTGTGATTTTTAAATATTTATATTAAATAGTTTCTATTTATTTAATAACAAAATCTTTGAAACATAAAAATGTATTAATGAATGAATAAATTTATTTTAGTTAAGAAACAGCTACATTTTGGGCTGTATTTGGTTAAATTTATGCACCAATAACATCATCATGGTTTTCAAACAGGTTCCCAGACCTCAAGATACAAAGACTGATGATTTAAAATACAGCGCAAACTTTGTCTTAAGTGGCCAAATTGGGAAAAATTGTCACACTTCAAATTTAAGCACATTTATATTGACTGAAATCCCAGAAAAATGCTGGAAACGACTGCTGTTTTTCAGTGTGCTGCACATCAGTGAGTGTGTGTGTGTGAGACATGCATCAGAATGAACAGATATGAGAGAAGACATGGCTTGCGGGAACAGCAACACTGCGGCAGACAAACATGACATATAAATATTGCATTAGAAGCCCCCCCGGATGAACTCCTGCGTGACCAAATCAGTGCAGGACTGAACCTCCAGCTGCCTCTGATGCATGAAACACACTTCTGACTTACTGAATTACTGACTGCCTCCCTTCTGTATTACAATAACAATACAGTACAATACTGTGAAAAATACAGTTGTTTTGACTTGTATCGGCCCATTAATGTATTACTTCCCTAAATAATCATTTTCATTTAGTGCTGCCAAACAATTAATTGCAATAATGTATATTTATTATGTATGTGTGTGTATAAATTTACATTACGTCAAGACACAATAATGAAAAAATCATGAATTAATTGTTTACTATAAATTCATTATAACAAAATTATCAATTATAATCATCAAATATTTTCTGAGTAGCCTCTTAAATATATTACATCCATAAATAAATAAATAAATGGTCCAATATAAAGTCATAATTGCAAAGATTACTAATAAAATCAACAAATCTGTTCTGGCTCGCTGTGTAAATTTGTTACATATAAATTTTTTTTCTTCTAATAATTTACTATATTTTCTAGCACAATGAAAGAACAAAGCAAAACAAAACTCATGTAATAATTTGAATTCTTTCCACTAATCTAGGTAGATTACAGGCACTTAACGGGAAGGGAAAGCCCTGCTATAATCAGTGATGACCAACGATGACACAACGAGTGAGAAAACACGAGCGATGGCTGGAGTTTGTGGAAATGAAAGTGCTGAGGGTACATTTGGCAGAAATGAGACACATGACAGAGGACACTTTGCTTTCAGATCATGCGGTCTGACCGAACACGGCTATGAGTAAAAGCCACTGTCCTGAGAACAGCTGAGACACATTCTTCTGTCTGTCGGAGGAACGCATCGACCTCAGATCCCAGCCCAAAACATCATATTCTCAGGTCCGTCTGAAGCTCACAATGAAGGAATTGCTCCAGACGAGACCTCGAAGAAGATTAAAGCACAGTCTCTGTAGTTGACTGCCGTCTCCTAACGACCTGAGACGCAGAACCTGAAGAAATGATTTAGATGTGGCTGAGAGCAGACAAGTACAATCAGCCTCCGATGCACTTTTGTGTGGTTATAAAACAGATCTGTATTGTTTGGTTGGAAAATGTGAAGTGTTGTGAGTTGACGTCAGCTCCTAAAGAGTGGGAGACTGAGGCTTCTCTCATCGTGTTTGTTTGTGTCTGTGTTTTTGTGTGCTAGAAGACAAAGACAAACAAGTTCTTGTGCAATCACTGTTTGACTGTGGTCCCGTTTTATAAGCATTTAAAGAAACAAGTCTTCAGCAACAGACTGAAGAAAGCTTAGCAAGTTAGTTAAACATATAGCTGCTACTAATAACATTGTTTTTAGAAATAATTCAGTCCGAAATTAAAAAAGGATGAAACTTTACTCACTCTCCGAGATGTAGAACAGATTTGGAGAAACGTAGCATTGCATGCTCAGCAATGGAGTGAATGGGTGCCGTCAGAATTAGAGTTCAAACAGCTGATAAAAACATCACAATAATCCACACCACTCCAGTCCATCAACAGCTTGTCAAGTGGAAAGCTGAATGTTTATTAGAAACAAATCCATCACTGAAAAATGTTATATTTTTTAAAATTGAATTAATTATTATATAATATGTAATATATAAGAATCAATAAAATAATATATTATTTTGTTTTTATATTTTATTTTTATATATTTTTTATACATTTATTTTAGAATGTTTTGCTTTCAGATAAAATTAATGGTTAAATATATAAATTATTATTACTATTATAGATTTAAATTATGATATTTTATTTATTTTAATTATTATTTTTATTTAAAAATCAAGGAAATCCACTGGTAAATTTACATTTTAAAAAAATAATACAAGTTTAATACATGTATAATATTTGAAAAGTTAAATAATTGTATACAATTTTTGTGATCTCAGTACATTTTTTAGAGATTTAAAAAAACAATTTCAGTTATAGTTTAAAGTAATACACCATTAAAAAGACCATTTTAAGTCCAACAATTCCACAATGTCACTTAAAAAATAAAATAAAATAAATATACATATATATATATATATATATATATATACATACATTTTTTATAAATATGATATAGTGTTTATTTTGCTACTTATTTTTCAGTTCAAGGAAATGTTAAGTTAAAAGAAGTCACTGCTTGATGCTTCGTAATCGTAATTGTGTTAAATTATTATGATTTTTGCCATAATCGAGCAGTCCTGCAATAGTGATGTTCAGGTTGATGTTGATTGAGTCAGCACTTTGTTAGTGTGCATTTGTCAACTGATGGCCACTGTGACATAATTACCCCAAACGACTGTTTTTATGTGTCTCCGTTTTTTAACGAGCTGATTTCAATGTGTTTGAAAGAGTCACCGGGCAGCAGAGAAGTCGAGCATGTCCATGGGATAAAAATACTTCCCAAAATAATTTATTCAAGGATTCCTTTTCTAGGTCACATTTCCACGAGAGCCACAGCACTATATTTACTGTCTGTTCGAGCGCTGAAGGAGTGACGCGTCTGAACAGTTGTGTCCGTGCGTGGCGCTCGTTTATTAATGCCGCTGACATGTAACTTCAGCCTGATATCTCTTTCAGCTTGCTTTTTAAAATACAGACAATCCAGCTGCTCTAGAATCATCAGAGTGATTCTTTAGCATCTCATTTGTGTCTCATAAACAGCAATGCAATGAAATGGAGGGAAAATCCAGGCGGAAGTCTGTCCTCTGAAGTTTCCACACAAATCTTAAGGCGTCAAACTACTCAGATTTGGCAAGATCCCAAAAGCAAGGGCGTAGAATTTAGTAGAGACGCTATGATGTGTCCCTGCCAATATCCAGCAACTACCAAATTGTTCCAAGCAATGATTTTGATCAAACATTTAAACATATGTGTATGTAACCACTGCTGTGACTATTTCATTTATAGTGAATTAAGCCACAAACTCAGTCAATTAATTTCCATTTAATATGCATTTTGAGTTTTCAGTAGTTAAACTGGCTCTCACTTCAACGTGTTGGTCTACCGGGTCTCATGGCATAAACGTATCTGGCTGCACTTTTTAGCCAGACACAAATACGTACCAATAAGTACATATCACTGCAGTTTCCAAAAGAACTGAACACAAGAGACACCTTTTATTCCTTTTTACACAAATTTGCAGAGTTTTGATTCATAAAGTGTAATTTTCACACAGTTTTTGAAGAATATCATGTCATGACTTGAACAATATTAATATGCTGGGATAACATTATCATCACACACATCCAGCTTCATATCTCTGTGTTTTCATAGACGCTAGGTTTGTTCGGTAGCTCACGGAGTATAGAGATGAGCTCAGCTTCAATCCTATGTATCTACACTTCAACAAAACAGTTCAGATCTGTGTAAAAGGAAG
>JAUCMR010000035.1:20947203-20949517 GCA_032357425.1 Enteromius argenteus | reverse complement strand
AGAGCAATAATATGCAAGTGCTTTAATAAATCTAGGTTAGCTGAACAGTGCAAGCAAGTTTATTTTATAATAAATACAAAGAAAAGTAGATTGAATAGAAAAAGAATAGAGAATGTTAGTGTTAGAGGATAATTTTTTTAATATTTAAATTAAAAAAGAAGATGATAGAATAGAATAGAATATAAAAGAATAGAGAAGATAACCCACAAACAACTCACATGACTCCAGTTCATCTATTAACGTCTTAAGAAGCCAACTCGGCAGTCCTCTATCCATAACACTTTCTCCAGTGAAAAAATCATCAGGTCTGAATCAGGAGAGAAATCTGGACGGACCAAGCATATAGTCCAAAACAGCTCTAAACAATCATGTGGATGGATTCTGATATGAGAGACAACAAGAGTTTTTCACTGGATTATGACATATTTTGTCAAAAGTCAAAGTCAAAATATCTTAATATTGAATCTGTTTCTTACAAACACGCAGCTTTCATCTTCTTAAGATGTTATTTGATGGACTGGTGTGGTGTGGATTACTTGTGGATTATTGTGATGACGGCACCCATAGGATCCACTGGTGAGCAAGTGATGGAATGCTACATTTCCCTAAATCTGATGAAGAAACAAACTCACCTTCATCTTTGGTAGCCTGAGGGTGATTCCATTTTTTATTTTTGGTTCACCTATTCCTGTAAACTAAAAATGAGAAGTTAAAATAAAAAAGTTATGTTTTTTTATATTTTATTTGAAGCAACGAGAGTTTTTCATGGTTTTAGTTTTAGTTAACTATAATAACCATGGAATGCTCCATTAGAAATGAGTAGAAACTAGAAATTAGTTAATGCATCCACGCACTGTTTTGAGAGTCTCTCTAGTGACGTGTCTCCAGACCAAACCCCTGATTTCCTGACGATCCCCAGCAGGGCGCTCATTGTACCGTCATCACAACAACATTACGAAGCCAAGGTTCACCAAACACTGAGCACTAATCTAATCTTAATGCTCTCTTCATTACTGCGTGAATAACAGACTCAGACGTAGGCGGTCAATCAGCTCTGAGCTCGTGAGGCTTTCTGAGTAATGTTTTCTGGAAGAGGGGCCGTCACTGATAGCTTATCATGGTTATCCATTTATTCAGTTATCTATTCACCATACAGACTTGCAGCTTGAACGCAAAAGAGTAAAATTTGTGCAAAACAAAAAAGAGCAGTCTATATTTAGATGATTAGATGCACATTGCTGAGTGTAATTTCATTGATTCTCCTATTAAATTTCCCCATGACTGCATGCTGACAAAAACACAGAAGCCAAAAAACAAACCCTCCACCATACAATCTTAAGATTTAAGATGTTTTGCTAATGCATTAATATACAATATGAACATATAGACATGGTCGGTGATGCTGAAAAGTATCTGGACAGTTCAGATGTCTGAATGTACTGCATAAGACTTTTCTCAGTCCAACATTCAATTTTATTTATCAGTTTTACTCAATTGCTTTTAATCAAAATGGTGTTTTTGGTGATTTTTCGTTGATATATAAAGAAATTTCAGCCACGATTTAAGTAATTTTTATAATCATGCCTTAAAAAAAGGCATTACTGGTGTGCATCTTAAGACATTAAGGGAACACACCGTTTTATAATTTTGCAGACATTATGGTAACGTACTTTTGAACGTCCGTGCACAACCAAAAAACGTTTTTTTTTTTTTTAGAACATTATTAATAAATACATAACTTTGAACAAACGTTCTATTAACGTTACTGGAAGAACATTCGTCGGAACGTTAGCCAAAGTTCTCAGAACGTTCCCTGCTGGCGAGATTTCAATGAATTATGTCCTCAAAATAGGTTCATAATTTAATTTACTGTTATTTCTAAAAAGGCTATTTTAAAAAAAGGACCCAAAACATGTAATGTGACAACGACATCATGCTAAATATCGTCACAAAAGATCAGCTTGCTTTTAGTGAACGCTCAGAAACACTTCGACGTCTATGTCGTTTATGTACACTGCAACAAATGCTTTCTAAGACTAGATTTTTTGTCTTGTTTCCAGCCAAAATATCTAAAAATTCTGAAATCAAGAAGAATTTTCTAGCCAAGAAAAAAATACTGTCTTGTTTTAAATTAAAATGAAGTGACCTTTTGCTTAGAACAAGCTAAATAATCTGCCAATGGGGTAAGCAAAATAGTCTTATTTCAAACAGAAAACAAGATTATTTTGCTTGTTTCAAGTAAAAACTCTCAATTTTAGCTTGTTTTTTTCTAAAAACAAGGCAATAATTTTTTCTTGTCTAGAAAATCCTTCTT
>JAUCMR010000035.1:20922203-20942203 GCA_032357425.1 Enteromius argenteus | reverse complement strand
AGGTTTTCTAAAGCTCATTCTGGGCACCTCGCCTTTCCTGTCATTGCACGCACAAATCTTGTGCATTTTTCTCAGGAAAAGCAAGACGTTTCCATGCTCCTTTGTGTTTTTCCTTTACTATAATAGACGTGCACAACCTTTAGCAATTCTCAAGGCAACTCCTTCCCTTCCTGCCTGAACTTTCCGGCTCCGAGCTGTGGATCCAGTCCAGCTCTCATGCGTGGATCAGACGGAGATGCCAGGAGGATATTTTGTTTTACTCTGGTGAAATTTATAGCTCTTTATCAGGTCTCTGCAGTGTGAAGAAACCGAACCAAAGCAGTTTATGACGTAACTAATGGAAAAGTAGGGTAATGTCCACTGATGTGATGTGAATGCCTTAACACAACATCTTAACCCTGTAACGCCTGAAAGAAATGAAACAACAGGCAGAACATTTCTTTCTTGAAACTTTAGACAGAACATAAAACAAAAAGATGACTTGATTTATATAGGAATGATATAGTGAGAATATGGATTAAAAGCTAAATTTTTGCTTAATGGTTAATTGATAGGTCATCTTTTGTTGTTGTTGTTGTTGTTAAAGACACATTTGCATTTCACTACGAATTTGCATTTATTAGCAGATGCTTTTATCCAAAGGGCTTGACTCAGATATATTCATAGTATACAATGCTAGAATTATAGGGAAGCTTAAATGTAAAAATATAGAAAAATAATAGAACATTTTTAATGAGAGGAGTTTCTTGAAACAAAATTTAATTTCAATTTTTAAGTTTTTTAAATTTTCTGTGTTTTTAGAAAGTTCTGGTGATCACATATCTTCTTCAAAAATTAAATAAAATTAAATAATTGAAGTTTAGTAATCATTTATTTATTTTTATAATTATATTAAAAAACAACAATAATTTGTTTTGTTTAAATGAACATTCAATTTAATGCAACAAATACACACATTCTTACAATTGAACTATATATTTAAATTAATGGGAGTAAATTTTTATTTATTTATTTTTTCTGTTTTTATTCCAATGAAACCTTTGAAGGGGAATTGTTTAATTTTTATGAAAAGTATGCAAAGCTCAACCTACTGCAGTTATCAAAATAGCTTTTAAAAAGTTTTTTGCACAATATCGGCACTACATAATTATAATATACGACTTCCTGTCCTCATTTTCTGTTTGCACAATGTAATTTCTTTGGCTTTCGGGATTAAATTTGTTCCTAATCGCTTTCTGAGACTCACCTGACCACATGCGTTTTCTGACAGCCTGCACATTTGTTTTAAATAATCGAATCACAAACGTCCCAGACCTCATTTACACCTGCATTCATCGCTGGCCGACGGTGATCAGATCAGCGATGTTGTTAGTGCAGGTGTAAATGGTGCCCATTTGTCTACAGTGGACGCCCATCAAGTCACCAAATCTCCGGCTCACATTTGTCACGTTTGAATGACAATAGATGCCCACCGGGTCAGTTGAGTGTCCACCTCATAATTTGAAGAGGGTTCAGGATGAATTTCATGTTTTAGAGAGGTCCCTTGTGACCCGTACTCCCGTCATACATCAACTGCATAAAAGCACTCAGCAGCTCTCTATGCTCAGGACCTCTGCCTTTGTGTGAGTAGAGTGTTTGTGTCTGTTGAGTTTTATTGTCATGTGCTTTCTTTCTCTGTTTTTCTTTCTAATGAGCCGCAGCATTCAGTCCAGCCTCTTATCTCCACAGCCAGAGACCTCTATTGTCTGCGCCGATAAATAATGCAGGAGCTGGTCTGTGATGGACGTCCTGAGCCTTTTGTAGTTTTATATTAGAGTCCAACACGGGACCTTTTAATGTAATTAGGCTGCTCAGACTGGGTGGGACAGACACGTTCTGCACTGGTTGCAGCTGCTTTTAATTAGAAGCGTTAAAGTTTTATCAACTGGATGCAATAACTTTCAGTTTTAATTTATGGCACGCACTATAAATAATGTTTTATTGTCTGGAACTATTACATTATTACAAAACATTCTGATGGAATATTTGACCATTTTACATTCCTGAATTAAAATTAATTGTAATATATTCTGTTAGACAAAAAAAAGTTGTATTAAAAAGTAAATCGTTTTGCATAGTATTATTATTATTATTGTTATGGTTTAAAACATGCTGTGAAGCATTTATAAAAAATTACAATAATAGTTTATATTATATGTTTAATATTAATATTATCTACATATAAATACATACACATGGATGTGTATATTTCAGAAAAAACATTTTTATTTAATATTAAACATTTTTTATTATTGATTTATTCATTCATAGTAATTATTACAATTATATACAATTAAATAATTAAAATTAATATTAAAATCAATTTTAATTAATTATAAAAAAAATGTCTGTTTTTCAGTTAAATAAAAGATCGAAAAAATCCAATTTTAAAAAGATGATTTATTCTCTTACGCACTTTATGGTGCTGTAACAAAGACATTTCCCTACTGTGGGATGAATAAGTTAAATCTTACCTTATGTTATCTTTATTTAAAGTTCAATTAATGCATGATGTTTATGCATGAGTAATCATATTAAATAATTGTGATCTCAACAATGATTATGATTTTATGAACGTCATTTAAGGTTTAGAGTCCTAGTAAATGTTACACACCCACCCATTCACCCCCCCCCCCACACACACACAAATGAAATAACATATTTTGTGACCTTTAAACCTTTTAGGCAGTTTGAATCATTTTCCTTCCATAATATAACAATTTGGATGGGTTAAGAGTCTTTTGGTCGTGTTGCTACTTTGCGTGAAGTCTTCAGGAGATCATGTCTTGAGATGCAGCTTGACAGAAAACATCTGTTTTCTCTCTGACCTCGTTGGATGGCTGTTTTGGCCTCCCCTGCAGGCAGACGGTCTGCCCACCAACTTCACCGAGACGCAAAGACATAGCAGCATGAAAGCCAGCGAGATGAGAGGAGGCTGGATTAGCAGGGGTTAATTACAAGCCATCCAGAGCCGCTGCTATTACGGGGCAGTTCAGCCCTCAAAAGAGAGAGGAGCACAGGCGACATTTCATGTCACTAATTTGCCTCTTTAAAGCCAATGAGAGTAATACAGCCCACGGTAAAAGAGCAAATGGTCTGGTGATGCTGTGAACGTGTTAAACAACAGGGACAGTGATCCGGGAATATAATTTGAGTTTCTGTAGATCAGAGAGTTTCCTGTTTAAAAACCTTTAAAATGTTCAAAATCCAACAACTGAGTTCATTTCAATATGTTTAGTGTAGTAGTCACAGACTTTGAGTCACAGATCATAAACATAAATTGATTGATGTGGTTCTTCTGAACGAATCAGTTGAACCAATTCAGACTGAATCGAATCACATGAGTCATCTGTGTGAATCAGTCAGACCACTCATTTCTTTATTGAATCATCTCTGATGACTCACTAAATTGCATACAGTTTATAGTACATAAGACATCATTTTGTCATAATAAATTGCTTATTTAATTTTAATGTTTTGGAAATATGCCCGTTTTGGGGGAGATTGTTTCCCTTCTAATTTAAAACCAAACTCCTGGAGGAAGCATTGTGAATGTGCTTTATTCCATCAGTGAGTAAATCTCTCAGAGATGTGAGCATGTTTTAATTCAAGCCTCTGCTCAGCTATTATTAGCCCTGTTTCTGTCCTAAACGCGGTGATCCAGCATTCAAAAAGCTTTCACGCTGGTTTGGAAAGATCTATATTAGTGATGTAATGCATTTACAAGCCAACAATAGCCTTAAGTGCACAGTGATGTAGACAAGGCTAATAATAATGTGCTAATTATGACACATACAACTCTTTCATAGTCTGTGCACCATATTTTGCTTGCATTAACCTGACGGGTTATCTCGTATTGCTTAACTCAAATTGTAGTAGATATTGGCTTATGGGGTTAGAAATGTAACTAATATTTACAATGTATCTCTAATAGTGCTGTCAAACGATTTATCACATCCCAAAATTTGTTTTGTTTATATATGTATTATATATGTATGTGTGCTGTGTATGTTTTATGTATATATTAACACACACACAAACACAGTATAATTGTTTTAAATTTATATATTCATGTTCTTATATGATATATATAAATATATTTAATAAATAGACATTTTTATATATAAATTTAATCTTAGATGCAATCGATCACTATTAATCGTTTAACAGCACTAATCTCTTATTCTTTTGTAACTTGTATGAGTAGGTTTTAATAATGTTTTAATGGTTTCTCTGAAATAACAAGAACAGTGTTAGAGTTTCATTTATTGTCACTCAAATATGTTTACCGTTGACCCTACATGGCTTTATTAAAGTACCATATTATGTTAGTAAAAATATAGGATGGTAATTATTTGTTTATTATTATGCACTGCACATAAATAATTGAAGATTGTTCTGTCTTTAGAATTTTTTTACATTTATTTTTTTATAAATTTCTCTGGTTCATCTAATACAGTTAATATATATTTGGAATATCATCAGACCAAAAGGCTGAAAAATAAAAGCCTGTTTTAGCTGTACTGCTTAGCCCAACTGGCTTAACAAGTGGTGTTTTCTGAGTTGGGACCCCCTGTTGCTCACTTCTTTTCTGAAAGTCCCTAAATCCAGATCCATCTCATGCTCAACACCTGTTCAGAATTCTTTCCCGGAACTTTCCCAAACAATGGCTGCTTTTCCCGGACTGTCTGACATCTGGAAAATGTTGCAGTTCTCCTTTTGACTGGATTTATAGCGAAGGGCTTCAGAGGGGGTCGAGGTACTTGAGAAGTGCTGTAGTTGTACGGTAGAAAGTCATTTTAAATAAGTGCACAAGGTTTCTTTTATGTTAGGGATTTTTTGTTGTTTCATATTTGTCTTTGCAGTTTTTTTTTTTTTACTTTAAGTGAGAAAAGTAGAGCTTGCTATTTAGCAGCACACACCTGTTTTTAGTTGTGGTAAACGACTGCTCCTCATAGTGAAACTGGCAAACAACACAGTTCTGCAGTAATTCCCGTTTACTAGGTCACAGGGACATATTCACTTGAAAATGCTGTGTATTGTCTTTTTTTTTCCTGCGAGGGAGTACAAAAATAGCACTTTGATGCGTCATGTTTTGAATGTCTTCCTTTTCAGGATCATCCATGCAGTCAAAATAGTTTTAAGCTAGCTTTGCAATCATATTCTTTGAGTTGTTAGTGCTCTCTTAATGCATAAAGTCATAAAAACCACTGCAGTGTGTTCAAAATTAAATGCAGTAAATGGTCCTACGTCTTAAAGGAAATGTTTTTTATAAGCTGATTTTGGGGTCTCTAAAATATGGACGCAGTCATGCATTATTTAGCAAAGCCCTCAAGGAATGCAAATGTGGCATGTGGGTTAAGCTAATGCTGATGGTGAAGGCCATTACCTCTGCAGTCTGAACACACATGGTCACAGTTTCCCTTAATAGACTTTCTAAATGCATCTGAGGGTAAATGGGCAAATTTCATGTGTAACATTCAGCGTCAATCCAGACTGTGTCATGTATAATGCATATTCATTCAAAGCTAATACGCACTAAATTTGGGTGGCGCATTTGTACGAGTGAACTGATATTTAGGACTAGTTCAATAGGCGAGTGCTGTAAAGTCACCTCAGTCCATGCATAAGCTAATGGCACCGCCTGTGGTCCCAGACATGAATTTCTGCCAACACCATCAGCTCAGCTTCAAAAGCTACAGGGACTTCTTTTTGCGCTGCCATATGGCCTACGCCTTGGGAGATTAGCTCTCCCTTGAGAATTGCTAAAAAGTCTTAACTTTGTATCCACCGTTTTTGTTTTCTCAGGGCTCCAGGTACAGAAGGAGAAGGACAGGACCTCTGTCTATCAAACTCTGAAGTGCCCCGGTGCCAGCTGTATAGGTCAACCCAACCGTAACGCCACAGGACAATAGGAGCCCAACCCAGAGACGGCTATCAAAAAGCAAATAATCAAGCTCATTAGCTCTCTTCCCCCCAAGACGACCTTCTCCGAAAAGATCAACAGAAGAAAGGAACTAAACGAGGAGGGAAAAAAAGGCACTGGCAGCTATTTCTGATGTTCTGTGGTGAAGAGAACATCTCATTTGGGATTTAAGGATTGCGGAAAAAGGATTTCCCCATGCCCTGCCCGTTTATCCTGATGCCTGTATAAATATTGCATGGAGATATCGAATCGTCCCTTTTCCAAAGAGAATAATTATAGCAAATCCCAACAGCCAGTCTGTTGCCCAAACCTCTGAGATTCTCAGAATGCCTAAAAATCTATATTGCTATAATTGGATCCCTAAAATTCTGAGACACGTCAGATCTTAAAGAAGCATCAAACCAGTGGTTTCATCTCCTGACAACTTCCTTGTCTTTTTTTGGGCAAGGCAGCTGCTTTGTCCTTTCTATTTGAATGCATTTTACTCCAAAATGAAGCCCTTAACTCCCATTGGTTCACCTTCCCCGCTGCGGCTCCTAAACAAGGGGCCCGATTACCTGCGTAGGCAGATGGATGCTGGAAGCAGGGGACACTCCGTCAGTGCCGTAGAGCGACTGGAAGCCGACAAAGCAAAGTATGTCAAGAGTCAACAGGTCATTAACACAAAGCAGGAGCCTGTGTTAGTTCCCTGTGCGACTCCTCCACCGGTGCCCCGTCGCAACTTTACAGTGTCCACTCCTTCAACGCCCGTTCTCCCAGTTCGGAATCAAATGGTGCCTTTCTCTGCACCACTTCTCTTGCCGGACGAAAACGAGGATGACTCCAGGAAAGAGAACTGTCGGAACGAAACCGATGTGGAAACCAAGAACCACAACAACGCAAACAAGCCTCCCGTACCTTCTCCAAGAACTCCATTAGTTGCTCCGCGTAGTGCACCGATAATGCGCAGGAGCAACGGCAAGCGCATGCTGCGTCCAGACTCCCTGGTCATTTACCGACAGAAGAAAGAGTGCAAGAGTCCCAGCGGAGGAGGAGAAAATGCCAACTTAGAGGTCAAGGGATACAGCTTCGTACGACGGCTCTTCCAGGGATCCATGCGCGAAAAGAGCAGTGGAAATGAGGCTCAGAAAATGGTGATAAACGAGGAGAAGGCTGCTTCCTCTCGAGACGGGGATTCGCGGATGTCTTGGTCCAATGATAAAGACACCGTCGACGGCGGGAATGAGACCAGGCGATCGAGCAAATCCGAGCGAGAGCATTCAATGCCCGAGACGCAAAACGATAACACTGGTTTTCAGGAGAAGCAATCGAAGAACTGCATGATCAACTGCATGATCAACAATAATGACATGGACCCATGGAAACCAGTCGTTCCTCAGATGCGATCCAATTTGAAACGCTCCAAGTCAGAATTGGGACTACGCTGCTCGATAGCCATGTCCGATCAGGAACGCTTCTTTGACTACTGTGGATTGGACCTGGATATGGTGGAAAGGCTCGGACCGGAGAACTTTCTAAATGGGGCGAGTTCAGTCGACACACTCTCGCTGCTACTGAGGAGCGTCGGAGGCGGCGGCTCGGAGCCCAGCGAGTTTTCCCGACACTCCGGTGAAGGGCTTTTCCAGGAGGAGCTTGCAGAGCAGATCCCTACAGGTGTGTCCATTATCGAGAGAAATGCACGGGTCATTAAATGGCTCTACGGTTGCAGGAACGCCGCCCAGGAGGGTCCTAAAGAGTCTACTGTTTGATTATCCCGGTAACTAAACACGTGACTTTCTGGAGCCGTGTTGCAATCTGGAAAACTATGCTGTATTTATTTCCCACGAGACGTTGTATTTAAAAGATTTGTTTGGCTTTTCAAAGCCAGTACGAGAACATTTGTGTTATTATGTGTAAGCCACATATGAAGCTGCAAACCGACACTTCCTTTCATGACCTACACTGTGGCTTTGTCAAAATCGCCCCCATACCCTCATTCATTTTACTCTACATTACTTTACTAATATAGTCCACTCAAAGGAGTGGATGAAAACAAATGGTTACACTTTATTTTGATAGTCCACTTTAGACATTTTACTAACTGTAAGTAACTTTACAAGTACATGTCAAATAATTATCTTTAATTTGCAACTACATGTCTACTAACTCTCAGAGTATACTGTTTAGGGTTAGCAGAACAAGTTTTTCATAGCCAGTATGTTGTAAACCCATAAAAATAAAGTGTTAAAAGTTATTAAGCAGACAGTCTACTAATACTCTAATGACTGCTAATTGACATGTAGTTGCAAAGTTACTTATTGTCTAAAGTGGACTATCAAAATAAAGTGTTGCCAAACAAATAAGTGAATTTGGACACTGAATGTGTTTGTGGACTCTTGCCGCATTTCTCACATTGCATGGCTATTTTCATTAGCCGCCTGTACACTTATTATTACGGTGCATTATGGGATTGAATGAGTGCACTAATGTCCACTACGGTTTCAGACTAGTGCACTATAGAGTGTAGGGGGCGATAATGATGTATATTAAGCGATGTCATCTCCTATTCCCTGTAAATAGAAATAATCATGAGTCCGTCCTGTTACTTCTGTTCAGAAACGAGTGTTATTTGTTGAGCGTAACTTAAAGAACTTGTCATCCGATGAATAATTTAACATTGAAAACCACTAAGCTTTTTCTCTGGGGCTGGGAAACCGATGCATGAGTGTTAAATGAACCATGTGTACCTCATTTCCCAACTGTCCCAGTTTAGTTTGTGTGTTGCCTTTTTTCCTTAAACGCAGGAGTTGGAACAAACACACAGAGGACCCCTGTGGGGATATTAATGCACTGAATTGGAGAAAGAGACGGAGTGAGAGCTATATATACTGCTATGAAACGTATTTTTTAACACTGAGTGTATGCAAAGAAAAAGGCAGGGCCTTAAAAACAACCAGATTTTGAGTTTTATTAACTTATGCCAAAGAAATGTGCTGTGTACTGATGTACGATATGTTCCAAACCCTATCGAGCTGCCTTGAGTGAATGCCGTTCACGGAGTTTGATATTAGCATGTTACTAAGCTAACAAGTTGGGAAACAGTATGTGAAAATGGCATGTTTTTATTAATATGCAGAACAAAATATTTTTTCAGTGTTGGGAAGGTTACTTTGGAAATGTAATAAAAAAAGTGATTTCTTACATTTTGAGTACTTCTCTGTATTTCTAACAAATGTTTTCAACTGTTAATAATTTTGAAACATTTAAAAGCAGGGTTAATCTTACAGTATTACTCAACACTGTTAGACTCCTTCCCTCGTTCATCTTTAGAATTCAAATGATAATAATTTAATTTTAAAGCAGAACAATCAGACTTGAGATTGCTCTAAGTACAGAAATACAGATTTTAATTCATAACGAGAAAACGCTTAATAGGTATGAAAGTGTGACAGGAAACACTAAAATCTAACAATGCCTGGGAAAAACAGTTGCATTTTGGGACTCAATGAACTCAATCAAGTCTGCATGTGTGTGAAAATTTTCATTTTCATAAATAACTGTAACTGATTTACACATTTATTCTCAGTAACTGTAACAGATTTGCATTTATTTTGTAATTAAATTACATAATTACTTTACATGTAACTAGTAACTCCCCAACAACACACCTCCCATCTTTGATTATAATTTTTTTCCCTATGCATTTTCAAATGGTCTTTTTCGTAAAGGATGCATGTGCAAATTAGATTTTGGCCACAACTTTATTGTACAAGGCATTGCAATTTTGCTCTAAACAGCAAATATTAATTTCTGAAAGGGACCAAAAGCAAAATTTTAAGAATCAGTCATTAATAAACAAATGGTAGCTGCTCACTAGGGTTTGGAACAACCAAATACCTACAACATGCAAATTGGTCAATTTCATTACAACTTTGCATCTATGGTTGCACCTGATTACTGTGATGATAAATGATGGTTGTTTGCACATTTCTCCACAACGCAAGTGACAGTTCCTATGCCGAAGCATTCTTCAGTATGCACTTGATTTTGCTGTTTCTGTGTTTAACTCACAAAAGTACAGCTTTTAGCAAATTAGAGGAAGACGTAACAGTGAGAGACCTGCCGGGCAGACACACACTCCCAGTGTGTTTTCATATTGAAGGAGACCTCTGAACGCATCAATCAGACACTGATTCTCCTTTGTTGTAATGAAGCCCTTGTCAGAGGCATTAATCAGGCTCTATGATAACACTGATAAATGAAGCAAAAGTTCGCTGTGGCATGCACAGGTCAGAGAAAGAACTGTGACCTTTTCTTTCAAACTGTTTCATCCCCAACATCCAAGATGCATTCAGTCTTCCACAGCACCCGAAATCTCTCTCTCTTGCATGTTTACAGTCTATGTGTATATGTTTCTATAAAGAAGAATTTAGATTTCAACCAAAAGAGATATTACAGAGAAAGTCCTAATAAAATCCTATTTCTGAACAACTGTGTGCATTTGTGTTTTGTGCCAGTATATTCATATAGCTGTATGTTTCTGAGGGTATGCAAAGAAAACTATTTAAAAAAAATATGCAGCAGCAAAACTCTTTTAATAATCAGAAACACTGATAATAATCAGAAATGTTCTTGAGCAGTATATCAGTATATTAGAATGATTTCTGAAGGATCACGTGACTCTGAAGACTGGAGTAATGATGCTGAAAATTCAGGTTTTTGTATAAATCACATCTTACAATATTATCACATAGTAAACTTTTTTTTTTAAATTGCAATGATATTTCACAATATTACTGTATATTCATTTAAATAAATGCAGCCTTGGTGAGCATATGTATAAAAAAAATCACTGGAAATTCCTCTTTCTCTATAAATTTCTCTTAAATTCTTACCGGTAATCATTGCCAACTGCTCAGGTGCGTCATGTTTCCCAAACCAGATAAGTGTTGAAGGTGTGGAAACACTAAAGATGATGTCATTGGAAATAAAAATGATTGCATGTGTAATGCTATAAATCAAAATACTCTGAAGTGAGCGCTGCATGCCGGCACAGAGCTGATGATTACACACCAGTCAGTCTCAGATTTCCTTCTAGTCTTCCATGTTGTTAGAAAACGCACACAACACGGTCACTAAACAAATTTGGTGCAAAATGGAAAACAGCATAACACTATACACGCAGCTTATTTCTCACCGAAGCTCAAGGGCCTGTTATTCTAAAAGCATGAACACAACACGGAAAGCACTTCAGTCACACGCACCAATGCACCAGAAACACTTTTAAATCCATTTTACTTGCGTAATGTGACATATTTCCAAGTGAAACAGTATATTCAGTGTAAAAAATGGAGGGTGGGACTTGATTTTATCTAACAGGATTTGATTGGTCAAGAACAGACATTAAATACCAGAATTAATTCAGGTGTTTGAAAGGGAAATAAGAGGAAAAGAGGAAAAATCTTTCTGAGATTCAACTTTTAAACGGAGATAATTATTCTACAGACAAAAGTTGTATTATTATTATTTACTTATTTTTATTATTATTATTATTTGGGAAAATACACCAGTAGACTGTGTATATTATTTAAATGTAAACTAATGTTTACATAATGAAGAAAGTATGTGGACATTTATTTATATAATTTTTTAACTATAATTCTAGAGGATAATTACTCATTTTAACTTACATATTAATATCATATTTATTTGTTCCAATTTAAAGCTAATGATACGAACAAGTTATCATGCTTAATTAGCATCAAAGAACTTTATTATTATTATAATTACAAAAGATTTCTATAAATAAATGCTGTTCTTGAACTTTCAATTTATCAAATAAAAATAAAAATAAAATGCATCATGGTTTCCACGAACATATTGGGCAGCAAAACAGCAAAACATTGATAATAATCAGAAATGTTTCTTGAGCAGTAAATCAGTATATTAAAAATGATTTCTGAAGGATCATGTGACTCTGAAGACTGGAGTAATGATGCTGGAAATTTAGCTGAGCATCACAGAAATAAATTACATTTGACTATATATTCACATAGAAAACAGTTATTTTAAATTGTAATAATAATTAAATTGTAATAATATTTTAAATTGTAATGACTAGTTTACAGTGTGTAAAGACTGATGATCCTTTATCTCCGGGCTGCTCAGGCTCCTCTCTTCCTCTCCAGCTCTCTCTCTCTCTTTCCTCTCTTTAGACGCACATGTGAATGAACAGCAGTTGTCTTCCTGATGTTCAAACGCTGTGGCCTGCTGTGGCTTCCTGTTTTCGGTCCTGTCCGTAGTTTTTTCACACGTTTTCTTATCAAACAGCTCCTCTCCTCCCACAGCTGGGCCCACAGATCATCCTTGTCTCAATCTGACCCAACTTTATCTCCAAGTGTGATGTCAGCGATGTCAGGATTCACACATTTAGCCACAACAGACTGACTCAACTCTGCTTTTCAGATACTGGAATGTGAATATAATACTAGATTAAAAAAAAGTAAAAAAAGAAAAAAAAAAAAGTTTCCATAGCAGTGATCATCCACTTTTCAGTGTTAGTTCTGAAGGCTTTTTTTTGTTTTGTTTTTTTTACATCCATTTTAATTTTTAAAAAATCTTACCAGCTGTGAGATTAATGACATTACATTTACAATGCAATTTTAAATATTTATTTTATAAATAAATATTTTTTCATTGAAATTTGATTTTCTCATTTTGTCTATATAATTATTTTTAGTCATTTGTATTTCAGTTGTAATTTTTAGCAAATTAAGTTAAAATTTACTAAATTAAAAAAGATAAACATTTCCCTGGCAACTAGCTGAAATGTAATAGTTATATATATATATATATATATATATATAGTTTAATTGCTAATTAACTATTTACTATAATATCCCTAATATATATGAGTAAATGAACTATATCCCATAAAGCATTGCAAATGATGGAATAAATACACAAACTGCAATACAAAACTATTAAATATCCTTGCTTATAAGTACCTATATATTTGATGTATACTGAAAAATATTACTAAATTTCTACTAAATTTGTTTTGCAAAAAAATAAATTTTTACGTTAATCAAAAAAATTAAATATGGTTTATCTTGCAACTTCAAACAGTTTCTTTTGCTTAAATATACTCAAAGGCAGCTTCCTGATGAATAACTAATGAAGAGTAAAGATGTTTGTTTATAAGCAGAAGAAAGGAAAGGCAGAAGCAAATAACTAAAGCAGAGGAAAATATAGACAAGCATTTCCTGAAGGAAACGGCAAAAGAGCAGTGCTGACGTTCTGGGTAAGTTTAGGTTAGCGTCTGATGCGGGGTTTTGTGGGTGGTCTTGTAAGCACCGTAAAAGCACAATTATACAGTCTGAGGCGCATTTAGCAGACATAGAGCACTACACACATCTGAACTCTGTCTGAAAAGCCTTCTGGGTTCTCAAAGACAAAGCGTGCCAAGATTTCCACTCTCATTGTGCCACGCTGGTATAATGAGAGACTGTTCACAATCAGCCTCGTGCACCGTGAGGGAATTTGCATCGGGGTTGTGAAGTGTGGCAAATCTGGCCTAATTCTTTTGGCCCAGCAGCTCCGATACGCCAGAGCCGTGCATGAGTCAGAATGATCTGTCCCTCCATCGGCATAAACAGACAGGATGGAGCAGAACTTGTCCTGGAAGAGACCTGTAATAATTCAAATGAAAATAATGCATGATAATGGTGTTGCAGGAAGGCTGGGGGAGAAAAAGACTACCCTAAACAGAACCGCAACAGGAAGAAATATAGACACACACCTGCAAAAGAAACAGTCTGAGCCTAAAAATAGATGTTTTTATAGAAAAAACATCCTTAGATGGAACTAAGAGTGACATGTATTAATATTACTATATCAAAGTTTGGGATTCATAAGATTTTTAAAATGTTTTTGAAAATCTCTTCTGTTGACCAAGGCTGCATTTATTTGATTAAAAATACAGTAAAAATTTAAAAATTAAGTGTTTTCTATGTAAATGTATTTTACAATATATTTTATTCTTGTGATACAAAGCTAAATTTTCAGCATCATTACTCCAGTCTTCAGTGTCACATGATCCTTCAGAAATCATTTTAATATGCTGCTCAAAAGGCATTTTTTAAAATTATTTTTGGTATTCTGTGGAAACCGTGAAACATTTTGAGTATAAAGTTCAAAAGAACAGCATTTATTTTAAATTAAACATCATTTGCTGAATTTTTATCTAAAATCTTGACATTAAAAATGTTCAGCATTAAAACACGTTGCTAATATCATCTTTGCATGTGTTTGAAAGCTTCATGACTTACTTTGAGGGGCTTTGGAAACCTAAAACTTCAGGGGGTTTCTGGGAGGGTCTGTTTCGGTGCTTCACAAAAAGCGTCCGGTGCAGGAGAAGATCCGATGGCAGCAGAAGGTCATAAATCAGAGGACAGGCCTTTTGACTTCAGTCTCTGAGGCGTAACCTCACTTCTGTGGGGTCAGAGAGAGAGAGAGAGAGGCTCCTGACGCTGCTCTGTGGGAACATGACATGTGAATTACGGCTCTTTTTAATGACCTCCTGACATCAGGACAGACCTGAGAATGAAGGTCAGAAAGTGTTTGGTGGAAAATCACAGGAAAGCCTGGCAAAAGCTTGTGTACTTCATGTTTTATGATTCCTTATATATACTTTTGGACAATACATGAAAAAAATTAAAATACGATTTTTTTTTAAATTTTTCAACTCACAATGTTACATTTTTGGAGAATATGCCAAATAAAATATGTGAATAAAAAAGTTTATTTTATTTATTTATTTATTTTGCATGACATATTTAGCGCCCTGATTTACTGCAGCAAATTTATATATTTTTTTAATTTAAAAAATGTATGCAAATTAGTGCGGTCTGTCATGATGACCAGCTGGAGTGCCCACGAACTCCTATAGAGGGCACTTTCCCCCGGACTGTATTATGTGCTACCCCTGTCTGTGTTATGCTTTAAGGACTCTTATTATGAAGTGTGTTCCCCACTGTTTCAGTGTTCCCCTGTTCAGTCTCTGCCCCCTTGTTAGTTCCCATCACACCTAATCAGCTCCACCTCCTCGTTAACCCTCCACTTTAAAAGCGGTTTGTGTGCATTAGCCTAACCACTGAGTATTGTTAGTGTACTTCTTTACAAAGCGTTTTCCCCATTTTTCCTTTCCAAGTCTTGTTTTCCGAGTGTTTCTCCTGTGTACCGACCTTGCCTTGTTTTAAATATATATATATAAAAATCATATTATTATAGTCACCTTTATAGTCAAAGAAACAGTAAGACACATTTACAACATGCTGCAGAAGCACAAACACCAGAAGGACCAACAAAAGCAGTAAAGATAGCATTAGTTTGGAGTTTGGAGCTGTGTAAATCTGGACTTTGATGTTATGGGAGGTAAAAGGCCTCAGGAGTTACATGATGCTTAACATCTCTGTAGAGTTTATGTATAAGTCCATGCAAATCAGCAAATTGATTCTGTAACAGATAAATCCATCACATTACTTTGTTCAGTGTTTTGTAAATCAATATCCTTGATTGTAAAAAAAAAGAAGTGCTTTCTGCAACCGGGCATATAAACGCGCAGGTCTGCGATGCAGCGTCTGCCGTCTGCACAGATTTAGAGACTCCAGTGAAGTGGTCGAATTACACTTCAGTAAAGCAGCAGGAACATCAGGCCAGCAGCTGTGCCATGTTAAGTTCATGTTCAATGCACTATACCTTTACTGAACCATGAACACATTATTTCAAAAGCCATGCCTTCATCTTTTCCAGACCGCTTCATGTCAGATATGATTTTTCCCCCTTAAAGCATGTGTGCAAATGTTTCATCTGTAATGATTATGATTTAACTTGAACTATTGCTACACTTCAAATCAAATGTTTGGGTTAGCAAAACATTTTTAATGTTTTCGAAAGAAGTCTCTTCTGCTCACCTAGGCTGCATTTATTTCAGAAAAAATACAGTAAAAAGAGTAATACTGTGAAATATTATTACAATTTAAAATAATTGGTTTCCATGTGAATACATAGTAAATTGTCATTTATTTCTGTGATGCGCAGCTGAATTTATGCATTTATTCTGCATTTATTTGATTATTAAAAATACATTAAAAAATTATGAAATATTATTGCTATTTAAAAGAAGTGTTTTCTATGTAAATATATTTTACAATATAATTTATTCATGTGATGCAAATCTGAATTTTCAGCATCATTAATCAGTTTTCAGTGTCACATGATCCTTCAGAAATCATTCTAATATACTGATTTGCCGCTCAAGAAACATTTCTGATTATTATCAATGTTGAAAACAGTTGTGCTGCTGAATATTTTTTGGTGGAAACTGCGATACGTTTCACTTCAGGATTCTTTGATGAATAGAAATTCAAAAGAACAGCATTTATTGGAAATAGAAATCTTTTGTAATATTATAAAAGTCCTCCTCGCCACTTTTAATATATTTAATGCAAACTTCTATGAATAAAAATGTTAATTTCTTTAAATAAAAGCATTACTGACCATAGTTTTTTTTTTTTTTTTTAACTGTATTGAATATTTCTCATGCAAAAACATTTATTTAATCAGAATAAATTTGAAACATTTATTATTATTATCAATGTTGAAAGCTGCTTCATATATTTGTGGAAACTATTTTTCAGGATTTGCTGATAAACAGAAAGTTAAAAAGAACAGCATTATAAATCTTTACTGTTACTTTTATTAAATTTAATAAGTTTCAAATAAATGTATTAATTTATTTATTAATCATTTAATCCACTTAATTTAATAAAATGTAAAAAATAATATGTCCTTGATTAATAAAAACACTTTTTTTTTTACATGAAATCATACTGATCCAAAAGGTTTGAGGTTATTTTATACTAATGACTTATTATTTATTTAACATGACACTTTTTACACATTTTAAGCTTGGAAAAATACATACTTATTGAAGTAAAATGATTAATTACACTCTTAACGTTTTTTGTTTATTCTTAAACATCTATCTATCTATCTATCCACAGCTGTATTGGTCTTTATTATTCATGGTATTGGATCAGAAAGCATATAAGTGCTATCACCCTCCCAGAGACTGATGATCTTGATTATAAAGCTCTGTGCATTGACGGGCAGCTGGATTCCTGTCTAATTTACGTCTACTTGTCCTTCTCTCTGTAATTGTGAGGCGTTTTTATGGGTGAAGAGTCAACAGTGCCGTTCCCACAGTCTAGGGCCGGTCACGCGGACTTTAAGGGTATTTCTCCCCGGGATCAGGTACTTCTGGAAAGGTTAAGTCAGATGGACGGGAGATTGGGGAAATTAGCCCGCTTAGCTCAGAGAGCTGGAAAACGTCCATATGTTTTCCATGGGAAAGACCATCTGTGTTTGTTTGTGTGCACATGTGTATCCCTGTCTGCAGCGCTCCAGTGAGAGAAGACACTTCAAAGATTCTGGGGTGTGACCTCGCCCACAGTTTTTGGGGTGAGCTGTTCTGTATTTAACCCTGGCCAGCGTGACACAGACGTACGTCCCTCCAACACAGCGCAGAGCTTCAAACAAACACGCTTTATCACCATCAGAACACGTTTATGATTGTATTATGGAGAGGCGGTGCCTTTTGGGCCATGATGAATGAGCTTTTACCTTCCATCTGTGGCAGACTCCTGCAGATGCTCTTCAAAAGGTCCATTTGCTCTGTATTATGAGACACACATCAACTATTAATACATCAGTATTACTAAAGCTAGTGAGCTGCCTAGTATTTTAAAACATCACAAATGAAAGTACATACAAAAAGGCATAAAGCATAGTTATTAAGAAGTCGAAACCAGGACAATGCATATTTATTACTGCTGTTGTCAAACCGTGATTAATCACAATATCTTAATAAAATGTGTATTTATTATGTACATATAAATACAAATACATGCATGTATATATTTCGGGAAAACAATATGTTGTTTATATATTAAATATATCTATACATAATATAAATTATATTAATAGAAATATAGATGTGTAAATACCTGTAAATATTTTCAAAATATGTACTGCATGTGTGTGTCTTTATATATACACAGTACACACACACTTTTATTTTGGATTAATTCTTTGGAAGCACTAATATTTACATTGACTTATGATTTGCAGATTTATTTCTTAGGCTTCTTTTAAACTGAATTTATTTTAAGTATTTTGTAACAATATAAAAGCTTATACTGTTATTTTGATCAATTTCTTACATCCTTGATTAATAAAATGTACTAATTTCTTCTCATTTAAAAAAATAAAAATAAATAAGCAATCACTGACCACAAATTGTTATTATTACACTAATGGTTTTATTTATTTGGCATGACAATTTTGTGCATATCATAAAGCTTCAAAGTGGAAAAAAGTACACAGCATTTTATTTGAATATAAACAGATCATTTGAGTGCAGTCTCTTTGTAAGCTTCAGGAAACAAGGTTTTGTAAATTCTTCAGCAGTCTGAGTAAGATTTCATTACTTGCAACCAATTTCCTGTGCAGAAATGATGCTTTGGGCTTTTCATTTGGAAATTAATTTCACACAGACTCATGGTTTGCACAATGCACCTTAGGCAATAGTCTATAAGGAAATATATGTTAATGACTGTGTATGTCTGAGAAGCAGATGTCTTAACACTTAGGCTGAATTTAAAACAATTAAATAAAAAAATAATTAAAAGAAAACAATTCTTTAAATGTAATACTACTACTACTACTAACAACAACAACAATAATAATAATACTATACAAAGCCAGAAAAATAAAACCTAAAGATCTTCTTCATTGAAGGTTTGGTTTTTAATTATTTTTAAGCAAAAATGTGAGTGAGAAAACAGATCAATGCATGAGCAAACTATACAAATGATTCAGAACTGAATTGCAAATAGATTCAGACTCAATAGTAAACCAATTAAAAATTTTAAGCTACATTTCCACTTTAAATTAAAAACTTAAGTTCAACTGACTTGTATAATAATATAATATATGAAACTGGTTAAATTCATCTGAAGAGATAAAGTAATGGAAAAATGTTGACCTGTTGGTCAGGACTTATTAATAAGGTCTAAAACCCGTTGTTTACATTCTAAAGGTACAAAAGCTGTCACTGGGGTGCTACCTTTTCAAAAGGTAGACTTTTGTACCTATTAGGTTCAAATATGTACACTTTAAGTGCTAATATGTACCTTTAAGGTACCAAAATGGACCATTTAGGTACAAACATGTCCCTTTCAAAAAGTACTGCACCAGTGACAGCTTTTGTACCTTTATTTCTGAGAGTTATTTAAGTACTGGCATTTTTTAAGGTAAGAGTGCTCAAATTTATGTTGCTAGAAAAAAAGAAAAAATCAATGCATCTGGTATCTAAGGGTTAATCACGTAAAATGAGCCGCATCTGAACAGATAAACCTGAGCTGAGTGTATTACTTCAGGGTCAGTTACCCTGAGGAGAAAAACTCCACAAACACTTAAGAGCTCAATGGCAATCATACCAGTCACATTGAAAAAAGAGCTGTTATCTCAATCTAATCTGTCCACAAGCCAAACAACAGACCGCTGTCACCCGAGGCCTTCCAGAGAGCCTCTAAACACACAGGGTGTGTGAACACCTGGACATAAATAGCTAATTATGCTGATTTCTGAGGAGCGTATCAGCTAAAAGAGTGACCTGTGAACTGTCTTTTAACTTTCTGAATCAACATCCTGAGGTGCTGTTCATATCAAAGCATCACAAGTACTCAAATACACGCGGCACCAGAAATGGAGGCATGAGAGGTCAAATCCAAAGGAATTTCACGATGAACTGTTTGTAATGACTTGTTGCTGACAGGCCGGAGAGGAGGGAATGTTTGACCCTGAGCAGATCACGCTAGGTGAAAATACAGGCAGATAGTTGAGATCTTCCCTCTGTTTAAAGGCATCTAGTACCAGGCACTGCCAAGTATAAGGTATATAAACATGAAAAAGTCTTCTTTTAATCTTGTCT
>JAUCMR010000035.1:20811503-20823343 GCA_032357425.1 Enteromius argenteus | reverse complement strand
GACGCTCTCCAACCTCTGCCTCAAAATCAACGTCAAACTCGGCGGCATCAACAACATCCTGGTTCCACATCAACGGTGAGAGCGTGACTGAAGTCTCCCTGAATGTGTTTAGATTCACACTAGCAGTCAAACGTTTTTGAACAGGAAGATTTTTAATGATTTTTTTAAAGAAGTCTCTTATTATGGGATACAAAGTACAGCAAAAACGGTAAAATTATAAAGTGCCCCTATAATGGGTTATGAAAGGTTCATATTTTGGTCCCAAACAACAGGTTGACATGCATGGACGGTCAAAAATGCTTTCATTTTCTTATAATATCCATTTATTTGTACCTTATTTACTCAATGATTCCCAATCCTAAACTATACATTTCTTCTGTCAAGTTTCATTTGATGAATAGAAAGCTCAGAAGAACAGTATTTATCTGAAAAATAAATCTTTTGTGACATTATAAATGTTTTTTATCATCAGTTTTGATCAGTTCGCTAAATAAAAGTATTAATTTCTATCATTTCTGTCCCGTCCCGGGGAAAAAAAAAAAGAAAATTATACTGACTTCAAGCTTTTGCAATGTAAAGTGTATAATGTTACAATAGCATAGTCTATAATGTTGTTATTTCAGATAAATGCTGTTCTTTGGATCTTTCTATTCATCAAATAATCCTGAAAAAATAAACTGAACTGTTGTAAATATTGATGTTAATAATAATAATAATAATAATCAGCAACTCAGCCTATTAGAATGATTTCTGAAGGATCTTGTGACACAGAATAATGATGCTGAAAATTCAGCTTTGATCACAAAAATAAATTAAATTTTAAAATATATTCAAATGTATTTTGGGTTAAATAAATGCAGGCTTGGTGAGCAGGAGAGAATTCTTTAAAAATATTCAAAATGTTGCTGTTCAAGAGCTTTTAACTGGTAGTGTAGCTTGAGCGTGAACACTTTATCTGAATCTTTTCACAGGTCGGCAGTGTTCCAGCAGCCGGTGATCTTCCTCGGAGCAGATGTCACTCACCCGCCGGCTGGAGATGGGAAGAAGCCGTCTATTACTGCTGTGAGCACATCACACACTTTCAGCTGTTCTCATCAAGTCACGTGTGCATTTTGAATGAGATTTTAACTAAAGTTGGGCTGAGAAGCTTTTAACACTAAAATCAGCGGACTTCACATGAATAACTGGCACATTATAAGCAACTATCGCACTGTCTGGAAACCGTAGTCATGTAGACAGGAGGCTGGAAGGCAAACAGTTTGTGCTATTTTTAACTGCTGTTTAGAGGCAGAAATCCAGTTTACTACCTCAACTCAAATTCAATTCAACTGAAATTTAAATTCAGTTCCAAACGGCACACAATTTGTGCAGTTTATATGGATTTTTACAAAAACAAACAAAAAAAATCTCTTCTATGTAAAATCTCTTCAGTCTTATTTTAGTATTATTTATACTAATAAATATATATATTTGATTAATAGAAAGATCCAAAGAACAGCATTTATCTGAAATAACAACATTATAGCCTATACTATTGTAACATTATACACTATACATTGCAAAAGCTTGAAGTCAGTATAATTTTTTTTTTCCCCGAGGTGGGAAAGAAATGATAGAAATTAATACTTTTATTTAGCAAACTGATCAAAAGTGATGATAAAAAACATTTATAACGTCACAAAAGATTTCTTTTTCAGATAAATACTGTTCTTCTGAACTTTCCATTCATCAAAAGAAACTTAAAATTTAAATTCAGTTCCAAACGGCACATAATTTGTACAGATTTATATGGATTTTTACAAAAAATAAAAAAAAAATAAAAAATCTGTTCTATGTAAAATCACTTCAGTCTTATTTTAGTATTATTTATACGCTTTCATGTTTATAACATAGTATAGTATCATGTTACTGAGTAATTTCACATTTTTGGTGGGAAAAAAATTTATTTAAAAAAATAAAAATACAAAATATATATATATATGTATATATCCAGTTTATACAACAATCAGAATCTGACATCAAAAAGAAAGAATGCAGATAATAGCAAATAAATGAGGGGGAATAAAGCACCAATGTTCAAAAGTTTGGGGTCAGTAAGATTTTCTTTAAAAGAATAAATACTTACAAGTACATACAAGCATGCATTTTTTTTGTGGGTGCAAACTCTATAAAACACTTAAAAAAAAAAAATACTCATAAATTGCCAACGACTGGAAACATCATGCTAATTCATTAGTCAAAAGGTGTGTCCTCTTGTCGACTGCCTGCTGTAGTTATTGTTGACAGAGCTTCAGTAGTTCCAGTACCAGCAATGGGTCTATTTTTATGCACTTCATTCTAATTCATGCCATATTTATGATTATACACTGCCTAATTCAATTTACATTCTTTTTTAAGCTAGAAATACAAAAGCTAAAGAATAATGTACTCAAGCAGCTTTCTTGAATGGACCAGTTGTCAGATGTGTTATATAAGAGCAGCTATTATTGATACAGGACATAATGAAGTTATATAAATGTAACGCAGCTCTCTGTAAACCCAACCTGAGCCGAAAGCCACTTGATTTGAGTCTCAAACCCGAAGGCTGTAATTACCAGCCTGCTGCTCTTTGTGGCCGAGTGCTGCTCAGTGTGCTGTACTTAGCATCGCTGACGGCTCCAGAAGTGGCTCAGAGCATGGGCGGAGTGAAAGGGAGGACGAGCTGGAGGCGGGGAGCACAGGCTGGAAGCTTTGAAAAGGGAAAATGGCTTGCCGGTGACTCACAGGAAATGATGTCACATCCCGCCCTGCGCATGCAACCACTTGTAAGCGTGTACTCTTTCGGCGGTTGCCAAGCGATGCTGACAAAGGGCTGAGTCATGCATTTGCCGAGGCTGGATGATGAGGAGGGTTCTGTAGGGAACGTGAGGTGAACTGCTGACGACAGCCGGGTGATGATCATTCGTTTTTCTGCAGCCAGAAGGCACTGGATTTCTGTACTTTCTCTGCAGCCATTCACATTAGTTTTGGGTTGTTTGGATTTTTCCACTGATTCTGACATACATGATGTTTTTACTTCGTTTACATTCAGAACAGCTGCGTCGTGTTCTTCCTTGTTATTGTTCTATTGTTTATTTTTTATCATTCTTATGCATTCTTTATCCATCCCAAAAGTCCACATTTGCCACATATATTTACACATTTATAATTGACATTTGTGACTCTGGACCTCAAAACAAGTCTTAAGTGTCAATTTTTCAAAATTGAGATTTATGTTTCACCCCCGAAAGCTAAATAAATAAATTTCCGTAGATGGTGGGTTTGTTAGGATAGAATAATATTGGGCAGAGATACAGCTATTTGAAAATCTGGAAGCTGAGGGCGCAGAAAAAAAATCTAAATATTGAGAAAATATTTTAAGTTGTACAAGTGAAGCTCTTAGCAATGCATATTATTAATCAAAATGATGTTTTGATACATTTAAGGTAGGAAATTAAAAAAAGATATCCTCATGGAACCTGATCTTTACTTAATATCCGATTGATTTTTGGCATAAAAGAAAAATCTATAATTGAACTAAACAAAGTATTTTGGCTATTACTACAAATAAACCTGTGCTACATAAGACTTGTTTCGTGTTCCAGGGTCCCATTTAATTTCTAGTTTGATAATTACTCTGCCATTCAAAAGTTTAAGGTCAGTAGGAGTTTTAATTACTACCGATGCATTAAGTTGACATTTATAATGTTACAAAAGATTTCAAGTAAATGCTGTTCTTTTAAAAATTCTATTTATCAAAGAATGCTGAAAATAAAATCACAAAATGAATTCAGTGGCTGTTTTCAACATGATTAATAATCAGAAATATTTCTTGAACAGCAAATCAGCATATTAGAGTGATTTCTGAAGGATTATGTGACACTGAAGTAATGATGCTGAAAATTCAACTTTTGATCACAGAAATAAATTACATTTTACTATATATCACAACCATAAACCTTATTTTAAATTGTAACAATATTACACAATTTCATCAAATAATGTCATAAAATAAATAGATCTTACTGAGCCCGAACACTTCTGATCAACGTCTAAATACTCATATCTCGTTTTCTAATTACTTAGAATTTTTAATTATTTTTATTGAGCCTCATTTTTAATGCAGCTTGCTATTATGATGTAACGCGCTGTGACGTGACTCATCTGTGCAGGTGGTGGGCAGCATGGACGCTCATCCCAGCAGGTACTGTGCTACAGTACGAGTACAGCGGCCCAGACAGGAGATTATTGAAGATCTGTCATACATGGTGCGAGAGTTACTCATCCAGTTCTACAAGTCCACCCGCTTCAAACCCACCAGAATCATCTTCTACAGGGACGGCGTACCAGAAGGACAGTTACCACAAGTAAGCACTGTTATGGTTAATTCAGATTCTGCTCACCAAGGCTGCATTTATTTGATCAAAAATACTGTAAAATTGTGAAATATTATTACGGTTTAAGATAGCTGTTTTCTATTTAATTATCTGGTCAAATGTTATTGATTCCTGTGATTTTCAGCATCATTACTCCAGTCTTCAGTGACACATGATCCTTCAGAAATCATTCTAATATACTGATTTGTAGTTCAATAAATATGTCTGATTATTGAAAACTGTCATGCTGCTTTATATCCTTATGGAAACCTTGATTCTTTGATATCAGCATTTATTTGAAATGGAAAGCTTTTGTAGCATCATAAATGTGTTGTCCTTGTGTAGATCCTGCACTACGAGCTGTTGGCCATCAGAGACGCCTGCATCAAGCTGGAGAAGGACTACCAGCCGGGCATCACCTACATAGTAGTGCAAAAACGCCACCACACCCGCCTTTTCTGCGCTGATAAATCTGAAAGAGTGAGTCTGAAAAAAGTGTAGCAAAATTTTTGTAGCATGGTTATTTTGGTATCATTGATTTATTATTATGTGCTGTCAAACGATTAATCGCAATTAATCTCATCCAAAGTAAAAGTTTTTGTATACATGATATGTGTGTGTGTGCTGTGTATATTTATTATGTATATATAAATACAAACACGTGCATGTATATTTAAGAAAAATATGCAATGTTTATATATTAAATATATTTATGTAGAATATAAAATATAAATATATACATGTAAATATTTTCAAAATATATATATAGTGTGTGTGTGTTTATATAAATAAATAAATAAAGTATCCATCCAAATACAGTATGTAGCATGGATGCAATTAATCTTGATTAATTATTTGACAGCCCTATATTTTGTTAATATGTTGAATTTGTTTTATTTCTGTTTTTATTTGAATTTTAGCTTTACTATTTTTGTTTTTATTTTTACTACTTTGTATGTCTGCATAGTATTTATTAGGTTTAGTATTGTTGCCTCCACAACTAGTTAAAATAGAACAGACTTTTAAAACTACTTTTAGTTTATTTTATTTTATTTTATTTTATAATGTTTTTTATGGTTTTAGCTTATTTACTTTGAGGTATTTTAGCACTTCAGCTTATTGTAAACAAAATGAGAAATGTTAAATTAGCTTAAATAAATGCTAAATTAAAAAACATTTTTGTTTAACCCATAAGGACCCATGGTGACGTGGGTGTCATAAACACTACTGATTATCTGGAAAGGGCTTTTTAAAGCATTATCCCTCACTTTCAACTCAGGAAGTCCCTAAGTGACATATAATCAACACCCAGGTTCAGTCATGTGACAATATTAGCATTTTTTGTTGCCGTGACAACATGACAACCCATGCAACAATTCTAATGTTTTAATAACATATCCTAGATTACACTTAACCTGGTTTAAATGCATTTTGTGATATATGTATAATATATTAGTTTAGCTTAATTTAGCAGTTTTATTCTAATCCATGTGTTTTTGCTCAGATCGGGAAGAGTGGGAACATTCCCGCAGGAACTACGGTTGACACCAGCATCACGCATCCGTTCGAGTTTGATTTTTACCTGTGCAGTCATGCAGGTATTCAGGTGAGCTCACAGACTCGACTCAAACAATCATTCATAGCTGTGTGCCTGTGATAGTGGTGTGACGTTCTGTGGTCCTCGTCTCAGGGCACCAGCCGACCCTCACACTACTACGTCCTGTGGGACGACAATCGCTTTACGGCTGACGAGCTGCAGATTCTCACCTACCAGCTGTGCCACACATATGTGCGCTGCACCCGCTCCGTCTCCATCCCAGCGCCTGCGTACTACGCCAGACTCGTGGCTTTCCGTGCCCGATACCATCTGGTGGATAAAGAGCATGACAGGTGAGGCCAAGATCATGAGCATCTGTAGTTTAAATCTTAAAATGCATTAGCCACTGTATATAACTCTAGCAGGTTGCCTTGCTGCCTACTTAGAAAACTGCATTTTAAAGGGTTGTTCTTTTCTCCAGCCCGCTAGGTTTTAGAACAAAGCTTTCAATCTTTTCTGCTTTGTATGTGTTTGATGAAAAAGAACAATGAATAAATATTGACAGTAAAATTGTGATATATTATTATCATTTAAAATCATTATTTTCTATTGGAATATGTTGTAAAATGTAATTTATTCCTGTGTTCAAAGCTGAATTTTCAGCATCAGTCTTCAGTGTCACATAATCCTTTTAGAAATCATTCTAATATATGGATTTGCTGCTCAAGAAACATTAATTATCATCAATGCTGAAAACAGCTGAAAACATTTTTGTGGAGACCGTGACTGATTTGAATAGAACTGCATTTATTTTAACATTATAATGCCACTTTTGATGCTCTAATGCTTATCAGTTTTGAAGTCAGTCTTTATCTGCTCTCTGTGTTCGTAGCGGGGAAGGCAGTCACGTCTCTGGACAGAGTAACGGTCGGGATCCTCAGGCGCTGGCCAAAGCGGTGCAGATTCACCACGACACCCTGAGGACCATGTACTTTGCCTAAGCAAACCTTAGCCAGTTCACCGGGTGCTACCAGCCCCACAAAAACCACAGAACCCAACATGAAGTCTCACACTTTGAGTTTCCTTGAATCTGGCTGAACTATGCTCTTTTTTTTATTTTATTTTTTTTATTTAATTGTTTATTACTGTATACTACTTTCGCACTCCCATATGTATGTATGTATGTATGCAATACTGAGGGAAGGAACGCAGACGAAGCTGTCGTTTTGTATGCCACCACAAAGCTGCCTCTTAACCTGATGCCAGAGTTCAAACACCCGAAGTGGAGGAATCGCTGTTACTTCCTTTGGAATTATTTTTATTGTTGTGAAAGTTTCTTTTTCATTTTTATTTTTTTATTATTATTATTATTTTTGTGAGTGACATGGTACATTAGCACTTAGTTTTAGTCGCAAGGCACCGCGAGCCCAGAAGAAGCGCAGGCAGTGATCGACTGTAGCAGAAGCCGCAGGCGCAGGTGTCTCGGATTGATTTTAGACTCGCCGTTAGTTAAGAGAGTGGCCAAATTAGTGTAACGATAGATGGACCACAGAGTGCATCGCTGCATTTGCACTCTCACATCACATGACACCGAAACCAGCATTATGCACCAGCCAAACGCCATGCCAACCGGTGAAAAAAGGCCCTCGTCTGTAGAACGTGCAGTTTACTTTCACTTGAAGAAATGATGATTTTGCTTGCTTCTTTTTTTACTTCCAGTGCACATAAATCTTCCTGAACTTACAGGAACAGTTCACCCAAGAATGATGATTTTTAAAATAATGTATGCACTCTTGAGTCATTGCAAACCCTAGATTTTTCTTTCCTCCCATGACACAGGACGAGCTGTTTTCAATGCAGCACTAAGTAGATGGTGATTTATAATGTGAAGCTCCATGTGTCGTAAAACTAGTGCATGACTTTCGTATTATAATTTGGGAAGTCCTATTTTAGATTTGCAAAAAAAAGACACAAATTTGAGGGGTTTTTTAGTGCTGTCGGACGATTAATCGAGATTTATTGCATCCAAGTTTTTGTTTACACGATATATGTGTGTGTACTGTGGATATTTATTATGAATATACACACACATACAGCATATGTTTTAAAAATATTTACATGTATATATTTTTTATTCATAACATTACATAACCTGGGCAGTCGTAACGTATATAAAAAAATTTCTTAAATTTATATATGCATGTTTATGTGTTTATATTCATAAAAAAACACAGTACACAGACATATATTATGCGAACAATTTTTTTTATTTTGAATGTGATTAATCATTTGACAGCAGATTGAGAGCTGCAATCAGTTAATAATCACTTAATTTTGGTCTGTTTCTTATATAAATTTATTATGTGAATTCAGAAGACTTGGAATACAGTATTTTAATGGTGGTAGAAATGACCATACATCATCTGTTGTGTAGAAAACAGAAAAATGTGTGTGTGTGTGTGTGTATATATATATATATATATATTTATTATTATAATAATAATAATAATATGATGATGAGAGGAGTTCATTTGCAAAAACAGTTTTTTTCATTGTGCATTCCAATTAATCTCAATCAAACTGATTGGTTTTTATTTTGATTAGATTAATCTAAAAATAAAAAGAACTAAAAATAGCTAACTAACTAACACAAATAAACAATAAAAACATGATAACATAATACAAAAACATGGTTTAAAAAAATAAAATGATCTGTTTTTTTCAAATGAACTCTTCAGAGACACACACACACACACACACACACACACACATATATATATATATATAATGGCCTTCTTTAGCATTTTTGGGTGAACCTTTCCTTTAAAACATTTCTTCCACTGGCCTCTGTACATGAAGCAATACAAGGTCACTGAGAGCAGTCATAAAGAACACCGCACGTCATGTTAAAGATGATAGAAGAGAATGAGATGCCAGGAGCTGGAACAAAGCAAGAATAGCTGTTTGTATATAGTGAGCCTGTCCTCTCTCCCACACAGGATCACGAAGGCCGTTGGGTCGCATCACTACACATCATAGCCGTTCTGCATTGTTTTCAAACGTGCCGTTGGTAACACTGCCACATTCCCTTCCCAACAAGCACATTTAACACTTGCCAGTATCATTGCACCTTTTTGCCCTCACCTGACGCCCGTCGGTGCAGCAAGCATGTGGGCATGCCGGAAAACGCCTTTTCCACAGGTTAGGGGAGCATTATGCCATGTAGTCATGTCATACGGTGGATGTATGAAATGCATGTTTAAACTGAGTTGGTGTTGTAACTGGAGCCTCTTAGTAATCATATTAAGACTGAGCCCGTACTAACGTTTGATGCCATACTTTCTCACCCGTTTGCCTTAAAATGAAAAAGCTGTCATTACCAATATGGATCTTTTTTTTTTTTTTTTTTTTCACAGCTGCATACAAGTGAACAAATAATGACAGAGTTTTCATTTTTTGGTGAACCTTCCCTTTATGGAAACCTTTTACTGCTACAAAAAGTGTCTACGAGTCTCCACAAGGTGGTGTTGTTGAAAGACTCGCCTCAAAGCACCTAAAACGGTTTGTTGAAATTCAAAGGGATTTTAATGTAACGGTTGACCATGTTTTATTTTAACTCACGTTTATGAAATGTATACAAAGACATGCCTTTATTAGGTTTTACCAAGCCAACGAGGTGATTTTTATTAATGCCCGCTGTACAATATCGATCTGGTCTGTCCTAGACTAAATATTCTGATGCAGTACTTGACTCTCAGAAGCCACAGCACCTCATGGCTGATTGAGAAGAAGATGGAGTAATTGGAGAGTGAACTTCACCCGACCTCAATGTTTAAGCAATATTAAGCCACTGATAAAGAACAGTCTGTATCATAGCACTTCCCAGTAGATTCAATGAATGAACACATAAGCAAGTCATTTTGGCTCTGTATGTAATAGTGAGAGGACTTTGTTCGGGACGATTATTTTTTAAAGAAAATAAAAGTTGTTTTTTATTAAATCCTGTGTTGAGTCCTGTTTTCAGATGTGAGGGGGCTGGAGTTGAAATATACAACTGTATTTCATTATTTACTTAGTTTTGCAGTGACTTTTGTCCATCGCTGAATGAATTCGGGCTATCATTTGTTATTCATACATCTATCTCTATTGATCTAGCATGCATTTACAACCCATTTACTTCCAAAATACAACATTTTGAACAGAAACCAGATTTCAAATTAAAAAAGCAAGCTTTTGATAAATGATGACGATGTTTTTCTTTGGAATAACATGCATGCTTCATTAGCCCAGGAAAGTGATTGTGGTCAATTTTGACTTTAATCAATGGCGTTTTCATGCATCCTTTGTCAAATCACTCTTATCATCTATTCTGTTTTATTAAATGCATACCATAATTCATACTGTACCATAACACCATAATTCACGTTATCAGTATTCATTCTTACATAAGTTATTGCACTGAATTGAATGCTACAGTTTATTTAATAATGGTTTTACGAAGGATTTTATGAATGAGGTTCAGTAAGTAAAATGACTCTTATCCTCTTTTGTGGTTTATTAAATGGGTTAACATTATAATTCCTGTTGTCGGTTTTACAAACAGATGGAAATATTGAGACATCCTTTAACTTCTGTGTAACCAAGAAAAAAAACTATTTTGAACAATTAAAAAAAAATGTCAGTGTTTAGCGAACGCTTAGAAATTATGTAATATTTTTGTGACTTAATAGGAACATTAGCAAAACATACAGAACATTTTTTGTTAGTAGGTAGATAGTCTTTAATTTGTTAGTCTTTAGTCTTTAATAATGTTCACAAAACACTTGTCCTACATTGTTCATGGAACTTTTTTTCATGAACCTTTTAGTTGAACGTTTGTCTGATTTATTTATTTATTTTTTTTAAGTTTTTGAATGTTCAGACATTTCAAACATTACCATAATGTGTGCAAAATGATAAAATAAAATTTTCCATTAACATTTGTATAACCAAGAAACGTAAAAAAAATGGACGTTTAGAACGTTAAGAGAACATAGTTTTCATTACTTATTGGCAACATTATCAAAGCGTTCTTAGAACAAAATTTTGTTAGTCGATTGAGGCCATTCATAGTTTTTTTTTCTGAAACATTTTAGTTGAGATTGTTTGAATTTTTAAAAAATGTTTCAGAATGTTCAGAGACATTTCAAAAGTAACGTTCCCATAATATTTGGAATGTTCTTAACGTTTGTATAACCAGCACAAAAAGAACCTTTAGAACGTTCAGTTTTCATAATTTAATAGGACTGTAACATTCTTAGAACAAAATTTTGTTAGCAGATGGATGGATAGACAGACAGACAGATGGATAGATAGACCCGATAGATAGATGGATGGATAGACAAATAGACAGATAGATAGATAGATAGATAGATAGATAGATAGATAGACAGACAGACAGACAGACAGATAGACAGACAGATAGATAGACAGACAGATAGAAAGATAGACACATAGATACATAAATAGATTGACAGACAGACAGACAGACAGACAGACAGACAGACAGACAGATAGACAGATAGATAGATAGATAGATAGATAGAAAGATAGACACATAGATACATAGATAGATAGATAGATAGATAGATAGATAGATAGATAGACAGACAGACAGATAGAAAGATAGACACATAGATACATAGATAGATAGATAGACATACAGACAGATAGACAGATAGATAGATAGATAGATAGATAGATAGATAGATAGACAGACAGACAGATAGATAGACAGACAGACAGATAGATAGATAGATAGACAGACAGATAGAAAGATAGACACATAGATACATAGATAGATAGATAGATAGATAGATAGATAGACAGACAGACAGATAGAAAGATAGACACATAGATACATAGATAGA
>JAUCMR010000035.1:20764984-20782238 GCA_032357425.1 Enteromius argenteus | reverse complement strand
TTTCCATCTTTGATAGTGTATTAAATATATTTTTAATAAATATAATTTCTGGTAACACCATTTCTATGGTCCACACACCTAACCCTAACTTTGCTGTATTAGTAGACTGTCTGCTTAATATCTTCTGTCTAACACTTTATTTTGATGGGTCCACAACATACTGACTATGAGAAACTTTGCAAGTGTATGTCTACTTATTCTATTAACCCTAAACCTAACCTAACAGTCTACTCTAACAGTTAGTAGAAATGTAGTTGCAAATGAATGAGAATTAGTTGACATGTAGTTATAAAGTTACGTATATATTTAGTAGAATGTCTAAGTGATCAAGCTACAGTATTGTACAAGATATTTTTGAAAGTGTTTGTTGACTCCTCTTCTTTGTCTTCCCCTCCTCAGGGCACTAGCCGACCCTCTCACTACCACGTCCTTTGGGACGACAACTGCTTCACTGCTGACGAGTTCCAGCTGCTCACTTACCAGTTGTGCCACACGTATGTGCGCTGTACCCGCTCCGTCTCCATCCCCGCGCCAGCCTACTACGCCCACCTGGTGGCCTTCCGTGCGCGATACCACTTGGTGGACAAAGAACACGACAGGTGTGTGCGCCAAGACCCAAATCTGTGCCATTATCCTAGAATAGCACTGGTACTGATGATATAGATAAAAAGTTAAATATTTCTGGGTAAATTAGACCACAAGTTGTTAACTCCCAGCATGCTTTGCATATGGCTAGATAAGGAGAGTAAATGTTGAAATTAAGTGTTATTTTATGACTCTTTGGGCAAAGGGAAATACCTGTTAATGTTTAAAAGAGTTATGTTGACGTTTTGTGGTTGCCGTTGTTAATTGAATTGAAAATATTGGAATCTACTCAATATAACTGAGATAAAATAACATTTCATCCATAATTTTTCTTATTATTCTGTTATTAAGACTAGAATTAATAACTAAATTCTTTAAAAAAAAAAAAGGGAAAGTTTAAAACCGTTATTTTAGAATCATTGAGAATTTGTAAACATATTTAGATTGAATTAAAATGGAAAATATAAACAATTTAAAATCGTTTAGTAATTTTTAGTAGTTTAGTGTTTGTCTATTTAGTTTTAATTAATTAATTAATAAGTAAATGGGTATTTTAGTATGTGAAGCTAAACTAAATTAAAATAAGACATGTTGCTGAAAAAATGTTTTTTATGCTTGTAGCAAACTCTAATAACCCTGCTGTCCCTCGTCTCTCTCAGTGCCGAGGGAAGCCACGTCTCTGGACAGAGTAACGGCCGGGATCCCCAGGCGCTGGCCAAAGCTGTGCAGATTCACCACGACACCCTGAGGACCATGTACTTTGCCTAAGCCAGCTCACATCCATCCCACGTTCGACTAGTCACGCACACGAACCCGACAACCGCACACACACGCCGTCACACCTCCCAAAAGCCTGTGCGTCCTGTGGGTCGATCTCTGTGGCGATGGAAGCGCGGCCCGCCCCGACACTGTGCAGCAGGACGAGGAAGGCCTGCTTTAATTCCACACGTGGACCTCGGCGCTATTATGCAATATTAAACCAGCCAACTGAGGCCGTTCTGTCACATCCCCTCCAAAAACCCAAACCAAAAGGGAAGCCCGTCTGTGTCCCCGCTCCTTTTCCTGTCTGTACACGTAATGTTTAATTACTTTCCCTGCCTGTCACGCCTTGTACCTCAACGTTTTCTAACAGCACTTTTGCCCCTTATTGTCCTCCCCCCCCCAAAATGAGATTGAAATGTAAGACTGAGTCCGGAAGAAAGGAAGTTTCGGGGAACGCCTGTGGATAGCAATGTACTTTCCTCCCGTTCTCAATTATTTTTGTAGCCAATGGTGACTTAACTATGTGTTAAAGTGTCAGTCGTGAAGAACCAATTGTGCGTTAGCGTTTTAAAACAGAAAAACAAGCTTTTATTGTTAGAGAAGTGCCATTGCAGAGCGTAAAGTCCTTTATGACGTCCCCCGCCGGGGGGCAGAAGGCTGACCGTTGGATTTTACATAATTTTTCTTTTAAAGCAAATTTACGCTCTAGCTTTCATGTACTACAGCGCAAAGTGATCATGTTTTGATGCTTTTTCTTGTTTTTAATTCCCTCCGATATTTATTTGTCTCGATCAAACGCAGATTTGTCTCATTCGCTTCCCTCCTGCACTTTGTCTCGATTTGAAATGCATAGTCCGTGTTATGTGACAGATCATACATAGTTTAGTGCAATAATCCATTAGCGGGACGTGCAAAGACTCCGTGTGTGATTGGGGGGTAAAACAAAAACAAAACAAAAAAGGCATCCGAAAGAGTGCGATGGGCATTGCGGTTGGTTTTTTAAGACGGAGGTATGCATGTTTGGCACTTTTCTAGTTTATTTTTGGTGAAAGTACAGCAGCGTTTCCTGACGATTGACTGTCGTGTGTTAACAAGTGCCTGCTAGAAATGCATGATGTTGGGGGTTCAGAAGCGGAACAAATGCACCTCATTTAGTCCAAACAAGGGCACAGTTGCGACCACGTTCGACTGTACGGCCTTAAAATATTTCAGCATCTCGATTTTTCACTGCCCTGCCTGTTTCAGAGGGTTTCGCTGCTGTTGTACTTGTTCGAGTCTGACCGGCGGGATCATGCTTTAAAAGCACGAGAGACCGACTGGGCACGTCTTCAAGGAGAAGCTCCGGCAGCACCAGATTTGTGCTTGTTCACTGGAGGGCCACTAGGGGTCAGTATAGCATTTTACTTGAAGGGTGCAGTGAGCGTCGGGTGCCTTACCGTCTCTCCGTGCACATGTCCCGCTGTTTAAAGGTGATAATCTGCACTAAATAATGCGTAATGCATGGTGCTATTAGGTGCGGCCCATGGCGGCATCAGATACTGGCAGAGACTTAATGTGTAAGATGGAACATGGGATGCATAAATGGTGCTGGTTGCATGCATTTCTCTCACTCTGAGGAGAAATCTCTCATCAGGACAGACATTTGGTCGTTTTGTATGTTTGTTTGTTTGTTAGGTTTGCATTTGATTTTATTGCGTAGGAAGGTACAGCACTGTGGCCAGTCGCACGAAGCACTAGAAAGTTAATGCATAACTTTTTTTTATAACAATTTCAGTCCCTTTAAAATCCAGAAAGCCAATAAATTCTAAAGTATAAATAATCGAATGAAACGAATGCAGTAGGCTGTGGTGATGGGTTTTCTGTGTTTAGTTTTTTTTTGAAGGTACACCGTGTTTTATGCCATCAAAAGTGGTTTAAGTGAGCATCGATGCAGCAGCTGCTGAAATTGTGACCTCATTTTTTATTTTTTTTTTCCTCACCTTCCCGAATGAAACGGCTTATCAGTGCTTCAGAGCCTTGGAAGTAAAACTGTCTGTATGTGGATGCCAAACAGCTGTCAGTTTCAGAAGCAATCTTGATGAGGTATCATGCAATTTTATTTTTGTGTAGTTTTAACTTCAAATATATATATATTACTAACCCTTGCCTCTTATTTTGGCAAGAAATGTCTCTTTAAAGGAATAGTTTGGTTATAAATGATCATGAATTGTCAGCTTTACCCACAGTTGTTTTAAATTGCATGACTTTTGTTTGCTGCACATGAGATTTTAGTGAGTTTTAAAAACTATGCGAGCTGTTTTTGTTAATGCAACAAAATGAACGGATATCTGTGGATATTAAAGTTAAGGCTTGTAATAAAAATGAGTCAATTTTTGTTGCATAAGAAAACAACGCGAGGGTGTGAAAACCTTTACATGATATTCATTTGTCGCCCAACGATTCCTTTAAAGCTGCAGCTCGTTTTGCCTCAGTACGTTTTAACAGAAGATTGTAAAGAGCCTTTGTGTTGTATTCGCAAGTAACTGTGGTAGCAGATGTCGTGGGCTCGTAGCACACTTACTGAGTTTGTTGCCTGACGTGGCTTCCGTTATTCAGAAAGCTAGAAGCGAAAGAGTCGATGTATTTTCTCCTCTCGTCTCGTCTTTTATTTTCGAGCTTTCGGGAGGGTCTTCTTTTAGGGTCTAAAATGTAACACGAGTTCAAAGTTCATAGAAAGTGCCTTTCCTCATGATGGTGCTGAATAATCTGAGACTAAAGTGAGAAATCAAAGAGCATGTTAGTCTTACTCTTACCTTGAAGAAGGTGTTGCACACATGCAAACACACACACGTTTTTATCTCGATCGGGAGGCTCGTAACGGTGCCTCTTTGTATATTCAGATATTATAATGACAACGATATATGCCAAGTATACGAGCAAACGGTTGAGATACTGTATTAGGAGTCCGGACCAATGCAATGGAAACATTTATATAGGTGAATGTGCTATCTTTAGATGGGGCAGAGCGGACACTCATATGACACGGCCTGACCCTGGACAGGAAAGCCTAGCACAGCACTTTAAAGACTGCCACCCAAACAAGGAAACAAAGCCACCGTGCTTTGCTCTCCTTTTTCTCCCCCCCACCCGCCCCATAAGCCCCTTTTTTCACATACTCCAGCAAAAGACTGTCTCTAGTGCTCAAAATCTTTGCTGAGGGAAGGTTAATGGCGTTTCGAAAGGTTTACACAGGGCCCCGGTGACGTCTTTTTTTTGGACTTCACTTAAAAATGTTTTTGTTTGTGGCTGATCGATCCCTCTCAATGTGCAATGGCCCGTAGAGACCTAGACACGTACAGTATGTGCTTTGACCCCCGTGGCCTGTATTTTGTCACATGGGTGCCCGTTGGTCCAGGAGGATATACCTCGACGAGAGATCTCAAAACACTGCACCTCACTTACCTTGGTATGCTGCATATGTTATTAGTGAAAGAAACTGCAAATGGGCGGATCTCACGAAGATCATCACTAGATGTGCTATATTTTGCATAAGGAAAATTAAGCAAAAAATTAAGAACATTTTAATTATTATATATATATATATATATATATATATATATATATTATTAATATATTAATAATTTATGGTTTTATTTTATTTATGCTTAGTTAATAATATTTATAATAACGTCATTTTATCGCCATTGGGAATTACAAAATAGCTCAAAACCTGGAGGAAAATGTTAATTATATATTTTGTCATGCAAAATATAATTTCTAGTTGTACTACACTCCAACCTAAAGACAGAATTAGCTATTATATTTTGCATGATGAAAATAAAGCCTTTTTTTGTGACCTTTGTGATTTACTATAATGTGAAAAATTATTCTAATATTTATATATATATATCTCAGTAGTATTGTATTTGTTGCATTGCATTGAATCTTTCATGCTTGCTAGTCAATATCATTCTGTCACCATTGAGAATTATGGAAATTGCAAGAGAAAGTGTGCTTACTTATCATGAAAATAATGCAATAATTACATAGGCTTTGTTTTTCTCATGCAAAATGTAATTTCTAGTGAGTTACACACCAACAACACAAAGACAGAAATAGGAAATTATATATTGCATCAAGAAAATGACGCCTGTGTTTGGACCATTATGTTCTTTATTTTATTTTTAGGCATTTTGACCCAATTTTAGTGACAGCTAAACACATCCTCCCTCTCTAAATTCTCATTGTTGTAATGGAAAAAAATATTCTAACGTGAAGATACAGAAACATTCAATTCTAGTAAAAATGTGCCTAATTGTCATTAAAATAATGCCAAAAATATTGGTCGTTAAAACAGTCTTCGTTTCCTCATGCAAAATATAATTTCTTATTTTTTCTTTTGATTTTGGAGGTGGATATGTTTTCTTGAGATTCGCCCAGATATTACTTTGATTACAGTATAATGCTTGACTAATGCCTGACAACAATATTCTTAACAATTTTACAATAAGAAGTCTAATTGTAAGAGAGAGAAAACAAAGTTGTTTTTTAAATCATAACACGTATCTTTTTCTTCTTTTATTGAGCCAACTTTTATTTTGTTGTCCTATTTAAATGTGTTTTTTTTCTTTTGTTTTGTTTTTTTCCTTTTAATATATTGGAAATATATATGGGAAATATTTAATGGTGTATTTATTGAGGGAGTGCTTACGCGGTTGGAGTCTCCGCAGAGTCACGGGGGGCGAGTTTGGGGGTCGGGGGTCAACCCTCGACATCCACACACACACACACACACAAGCACAAGTGGGCTGAAGTGTCCGATGACGTCACTTCCTCCTTGACCTTTGACTAGTTGTCTGTCGAGATGGTCCAGCGAAGAGGCTCATCGCATCTCATCTCGTTACGGGACGGGACGGAGAACCACACTGACTTTGTTATTCCAAAAAAAAGAAGAGATAACAAGCTGATCGTTTTCATCCAGAGCTGCTAAACTCTTAGCCATACACGTTTTTTCCCTGGAAGGATGTGTCCGGTGCTTTACAAATGGAGTCGAGAAGCAGATCATGGTATTTGTCCTTCGTCATTTGCTTGAGTTCAATTGTCTTCGTGCCAGAGAGGGTCCCATTCCACTCAGATATAATATATATATATATATATATATATAAATATATGAGCCTCAGCCTTAACTGTACTCTTGTTTTTCCGATTCGACTTGAGACGTCTGTCGAAAGGCCTTCGTCGTGCATAGAGAAGCATACTAAGTCCCTGTGCGGCATCTCGGTTCTCTCGTAAACCACTAACTGTCACGAGACGCTTGGAGACTGGGAGACGAGGCCGCTGTCTGTCTTTCGAACGGTCCTGTTGTCGTTTTCCAGGAGGACAGAGGCATCGAGCGCCGGACGAAGTTGCACCCAAATCGCCGACCGATTTGAGTCGATTCCTAAAAATGTTTACAAAACGGTTTACTGCAACGCAAAGCTCCAGCATTCCAAAAACGGACTGTGAACCCTCCGATGCAAACGTACGGCGAGTCTGTCCATCCTCCGTTTCTGGCGGCTTCCATCGCGCGCTCGTCGATGCTTAACGAAAGAGCCAAAGTTGAGCCGTTGCGATCTCCGTGGCTCTGTCCTCCCATCTCTCTCTCTCTCTCTCCGTGTTCGCAGAGTCTCTCTAATGTACCAAGGGATGTTTCTTTTCCTTTGAAATGTCTTTCTTTGTTTAATAATACTCTCTTTGTAGATCAATGGCCTTTTAGTGTTGCTTTGCTTCAGTTTGGAGTGTATCTTTCACTAATACTTGCAATAAAAAGCTTTGCTTTTGAAACACAGACCTGGCGTTTATTGGCTCTGTGTGATTGGTGCGTGGCACTGCTGATGGAATCATGCCATTGATTTTGTGTCATGGATTGAATGTGATGTATGTGGATGTAAACCTCTTCTACGTCTACAGAATGGGCTGAATGAAATGCTAAAAAAGCATTTTTTGATGTCCACTACAGTTTTGTGTGTTATTGAGTGTAAATGTCTTCACTCTTGGCAGTCTGATCAGAGAATGGCTGTGTTCAGAATAGAGGACAAGCACACTACATTCCACTTATTTTAGTAAAAAAGTAAAAAAACAACTCTTTCAGCAAGTCTAATTCAGTGTCACCTAGTTATTATTTTCTTCATATTCGATCCAATTTTGTGTTCTGACATTTTGTTTCGGCCGCATCAAATAATGAATCAAACATGATACATTTTAACTTTGGTTACAATTAATAATGAAACATACAGCATTAATAACTATATAGTGCCTTACTCAATTTGCATTTGGGTTTTTCCAGTATTTTATTTGATTTCAGCTTCATCACACCAACCAATATTATTTTTAATAATTTAAGTTGTAGTTAACAAGACCAACACTGATAATAACAATAGCAAATCAAACTATTATGAGATGACGTATCAGTGAACTTTAGCAGCAGATATTAAAATCCTGCCCCAGTGATGGATAAAGTGACCCAGAGGCTTATGAAGAAGTGGCTTATTCATATCTGGCCCGTGTCCCTTTAAGGCCTGTAATATGTGCTGTGATGAATCATGATAGTCTCTTGTCTCATCTCACCTCAGCACTTCATGAAAGCCACGTCAGACTGAACTTTTTCTGTATCCGATTCTATACTGCCAATTGGCTGAATGCTAACTTCGGAAGCTCCTTTGTCTTTCTGGAAGAATATCAAAGCTATATTAATACTCCTCCGGGACTCTGACATTTTACGCTCTTCATGTTGGCAATAAGCTATTGTGTGCTGACAAAAGAGCGGGAATGTACTACAGCTTTCCATCTGAAGAACATAAACTGTACTGTAGTGACACGACGGCTACAGGACAAGAACAAGAGATGAGATGAAAGCGGATTATTAAAGCAGGAACGAGGGAATGTTAGAGAACACTGATCTAAAATCCAGATTCTTTACACGTCTTCCCCATTTGCGAACATGTTGAATTTTGACATAGTAATTATGGAATACAAAAGAGCTCATTATGCTAATGTCATGCTGATGGAGTTTAGACTGATTACTGTCCAGAAGAACTCACACACTTGTCATCTGGAATGAAATATCAAGGTTAAAAGACTTGTGAAGTCCAGTCCACATTACAGGTTATTGTGTTCAAAACTCTATATGTATGTGTGTGTGTGTGTATATATATATATATATATATATATCAGAACAGACCATTTTGGCATGAACAGTCACAGTTAAATGCACTCTTTAGGGGCTGATTTAACCTAAATTATTATATTAAATTGGCCTTTTCCAGTATTGATTTTACTTTTTATGCTTTTCAGATATTTTAAAAATAGATTTAAATCTAATAGTTATATTTTATATCAGATTTATGATATCTGAGATGAAATGATCTATAAATACATACATTTTTATTTCCGTTTTTTATTGTAATTGTGTTAGATGCCAAATGAGTATTTTTTTAACACTTCATTCAAAGCCTTTCTTTATAATGCATTATAAAGGTAATGTTTTTTTTGTTTTTTGTTTTTATTTATACATGATTGACAATGTGATCAGGTGGGATTGATCTGATTTATTAATTAGTTTGTTGTATTTTTTATATATTTTTTCAGTTTCAATTGACATCTTAGTAATTTATTTAGTTTAGTTTTAATTTATTCTTGAATAAAATACATTTTATTGTGGTCAAAACTGGAAACTGTGACAGGAATAGACAGTCTCATCTAAATTGGGGAAAGAAAATGAAGAAATTATTACGTGTAGACTCCTTTATCATGAGTTTTTCATTTTTGAAAAGGCCTTTTGCATAATAAATTAAAGACAGATTATTTGAGCAAAGTGTATAAAAAATAAAAAAAAAACACAAAAACGACTCAATTAGTCAAATGTCGATTTATTGATTTGGGACAATGGTCAATTAATTTAGTGGCATTTAAATTAATAGCAGAATGTCACAACTGACCAATAAGAATAATTCAGAAAGGACTGCATTAACTAAACTGATGATGCTAGTCTAACCTGGCTAAATAAATAAGCATAAATACCTTTATAATTCTATAACACATCGATCAAGAAAGTATAAAAGTTGTGCTGAAAGCTTCAAGCATCTGGCAGTTCATCAGCTCTCGTCAGTGTCCTGAGATCAGCTCACAGAGACTCTTCATACGGCTCTCTCAGTCTCACTCTTCCGTTATATCCAGACCTGTGTCTCCTGCGGTGGACAAAACAGGAATTATAGGAGAAAACGAACAAGAATCAATCTAGAAACTAATCCATTTTTTTGTGCAATCAAGTGCAAAAAATGTAATTGTGTTAAATGTGTAGTTTATGGAAGTGTAAATGGCCTGCAGTAAAATGAACTGTTTCACCTGAAGGAAGACATTTGCAATCATTTTAATTTTGCACATTAGCTTATTGATATTGCATGTATCATACTGTTCGTTGATGTCACTGGAGGTAATGCATCAATGATTTCCCTCCAGTCGAGTTGCGTGACGTGAAAAGATGTTTAATCACTGACGATAACACACTGAACCTGTTTAGACGTCAGAAGCTGGAATGAAGACGTTCTCCACCCAAAACCAGTTACATTCCATTCATTGCTTAACATTGATTAGCAAGGGTGTAAAAAAAGATGGTTACTATATTTAAAACCACAAAAAAAAAACATTACACATTTACTGTAGAACACCACGGTTAATTTTTCTTTCTGTTTTACTGCTTTAATAGTTTGATGTTTTGCTCTGTTTAATAAAGAAAATATACACGCTCTTAAATTCTGATCTGAATCAAGCGATTCATGAAGTTCTGATCAAATGATTCACGATTCATAAGCCTGATCTGAATAATGATTCACAATCCATCATTTTAGATCGGGATTTATCATTCAATTCACAAAATTATTAGTTAGGCTGCTTCAAAGTAATTTTCGCGGGACGATTGGAAATAATATTTCATGTCTTCCGTTGAATTCGTTATAGTGCTGTATATAGCTTTGTTGCTTTTGATATAAAACAGCTCAGCTTTCAATTTAATGTGTTTTTGCTCTTTGTTTAAGTGTATAGCAGGATATAAAAGTGAAGGAACATCAGCAGGCATGAGAAAACAGGCTATAGACTAATTTATAATGAAGTCTCATTGTAATCGGGAAAATTATTGATTTACACTGCCGCTTAAACTAAAGTGATTTCAGCTATATGACAGGCTATAGTATATATGTCATGTTATAACATACATATTGTTTGTATTTCGCTATAAAACTGGCAGATTTTGAAAGCGGAGACTTTGGAATATCTCCGGGTGCTCCCAATCTAGGCCGGCTTTATTCTCATAATATTTCAACATTAATCTCGTAGTAGTTTGACTTTCGAAATATTTCAACTTTATCCTCTAAATATTACAACTTTAATCTTGAAGTTTTAGATTTTTTAATTTATTATTTGGTGGCACAAAACAGCAGAACAACAAAGTTAACTCAGCTGTATGTTTAAACATTTTGATTAGTTGCCTGGGTTATTTCTGCAGTTGCAATAAAGTATTTACAGTAAAAAAAAAAAACACCATCAATTTAAATAAAATATTAAAAATGATCCTTGTTTAGACACAAAGACCCACCAACACTGCTCATTTTCATTTAGTTTAAAACAATTCACTAAAACAAAATAAAATTAAAACTAAATAACTAAAATGAAGGTTATTATAGTTAGCTAAAACCAAACAAAAAAACTCCACACTTGAAATAAAATAAAATATGGAAAAAAAAGGTAGTTGCAACATCTCTCACTTTTATTGAGCTGAACTTGATTTTACAGTAAGGTTCCATGTGTTAACTATATTTAATGCATTAACAATGAGTAATACATTTGTTGTAGTATTTATTACTCTTTATTAATGTTTGTTAATGAATTAGAACTGTTCATTGTCAGTCCATGTTAGCTCAAGTTCATTAGCTCACTAACAATAATAGATTCAATTTGTTAGTTTAACAAATGGAACCTTATTGGAAAACGTTACTATATAATCTAAGAAATAATAATATATAATATAATATGACATAAGAAAAAAAATCATTTTAAATGTAATAAATCTATAAAAATATGAATAAAAATAGGGACTTGTTACGCACCTCCACAGTATAAAGGCCAGAGATGCAGCTATGAGCGTCAGTATCAGCAGCAGAAACACTACGACAGCAGTCGTGCTCCTGTTTGTGCTTTCACACGCTTCTGAAACACACACACACACACACACAGTCATCATACTGTCACTGAACATCTGATGAAAAGCGATGTTCCTATCCTTCGTGATGCAGTGAGAGCTGTACCTGCGGTGTATGTGGCTGAGCTGTGTCCTAGTTTGTTGCTCACCACGCAGGTGAAGTGTCCACAGAAGGTGCCAGAGACGTCCAGAGACGTCCCATCTGCTGAAACACGACCCACTTTCTCCGTTACAACCACTTTCTCATGCAGCCAAGTGAAGGTGGGCTCAGTTCCCCACGCCTCCATACAGTGAAGAACAGCGTGTGACACATTCACCATCACCGACACGTGATGCACCGCCACTGACACACACACACACACACACACACAGATCAATTACTGGAGAAACACGAGGACACAATGAAGACAGAAATGGGTCACTGCTATTATGGAGTGCATCTTTCTCATCATACTGAATGTTACTCTATCTATATCTCTCTCTCTCTCTATATATATATATATATATATATTACAGATAGATGAATGAATGGATAGATAGAGGTATGAATAGATAAAGAAATAGAGAGCTGGATGGATGGATAGATAGCTCGTACAATTTGAGATTATAAATATTAAACATGCCAATATAAAAAAATGTCTTAACCCTACACTGACTGACTGTGAATTATTTTTGTTATACCAGGAGGCTGTGTTTTATTGTGACAATCTTTTATTGTTTTATTTAAAATATTTATATTAAACTGACTTAATAAAAAATCAGGGTCTGCATGAATGAAAATAAATGTATAAAAGTTAAAATAGCTGTCTGTGCAACAACATAAGTGAATATTACATTCAGTATTTTGGTACACTTAAGTGTTTCACCAATCAAAATGTTGCATAACATGACATCATCCTTCAGGAAGTGACATCATTTTGGAGGGACATCAACAGAATAAACCAAGTAAGTAATAATAATGTAATAGCAATGATATCCATTATCGGATGAATTCTGTCATGTTATTTGGTTTGTGTCTCTGTTAAGCATTTTTCCTGTTTGACTAAATCGTACAAAAGCTGATGTGTGTTTCTTTGTGAGAATTACTTCTTGCCACATCTTGCTTGCAATATTTCACATTGGAGTTTGTATGAAAAGGGGAGTTTTCAGTTGTACATTTTAAGGTAAAAAATTGTATAAATTGAGTGTTTAAATTGAGTAAATGTAAATGAGTTTGTTTCTTCATCAGATTTGAGGAAATGCAGCATTTCTTCATTTTCTCAGCAATGGATGCTCTGCAATGAATGGGTGCCGTCAGAATGAGAGTCCAAACAACTGATAAAACCATCACAATAATCCACACCACTCCAGTCCAGCAGTTTATGTCTAGAGAAGACAAAAGTGTATGTAAGAAACAAATCCATCATTAAGATGTTTTTAACTTCAGTCTGAAGCTTCTGGTCAAGATGAGAGTCCATTTTCTCCAGTTAAAAAGTTCATCTCCTGTAGCCTTTAATATCCACCAACGTATTTGTTTAGAGCTGTCTTGGCTCAAAACTGGTCCTTGATATGTGCAGAGTCTCTCCTGATTCAGACAACATTACATTTTCACTGGAGGAAGCGTTATTATGGACTCGTATTTTAGCTGGAAGCGATGGCTTTAAAGTAAAACATCTTAATGATGGATTTATCAAACACGGAGCTGTTAACTGATGGACTGGAGTGGTGTGGATTATTTTTATCATTCTGACGGCACCCATTCACTGCAGTGCATCCATTGGTGAGCAAGAAAACCATTGGTGAACACTACATCTTGAATGGTCTGAGGGTGAGTACATTTTCAGTTTCATTTTTGTGTGAACTATGCCTTTAAGTGCAAACATTTTTGGAGAAGAACAACAGCAGAAAGTTTGAAGAATATGAGTACAGCGCATGTGAAATGAATTCAAAGCTTTAGCTGATCTTACGATACTCTTGAACGGTCCGCTGTGCAGATCGTCTCTGTCCTGACCGGTCTGTAACTGTGACCGTGTAGACGCCGGCGTCTGCTGCTTGATAACCTCTGATCCTCAGCGCGGCTCCCTGTTGTTCCAGAGTTACTCTCCCATCTGAGACTTTACGAGGAAACTCAGCCAATGTTGAATTCGTCCCAGAAGTCTTTGCAACGTGGTCCCATGTCACTTTAACAACATGTTCTCCATCCAGCAGCTCGATCTGTGCCTCTAGTATCAGGTCGTGGCCTTTGATTACATACAGAGACTGCTGGTTTGTGAAGCGGACGGACAAACACTGACCGCTCCAGAGCCCTGCCGTTACAAAATACCTCATAAAACATACAGTCACATCTATAATTAGGATTGCATGAGCTTGATGCAAAAAACATTTAACTGTTAAATCACAAACACATAGCTTTCATATGCTTTAAAAACTGGTCAACGGCAATATGAAACACTAATATTCAATAAAACTTTTTATTATAATAATTATTGAAATAATATAGAACTTTTATCTAACCGCAGAATGCTTATAATCGCAAAGAAATGCAAATATTAAAAAATAAATCATGTAAAATAAAAAAGAAAAGGAAATAAATTACATATTTAAAACAACAACAAACAAACAAACAATTTGACATTTCTTCTTAGTATCAATGCTTTTTCATTTTTTGTAGATATCGCAATATACTTTGTAGTCTCTTTAAATATAGAAAGTAAAAAAGAACATTGTTTACTAGAAATATAAAAAAGAAAATAACATTCAGTATTTAAATTATATATAAACCTGTACTGTGTATTTATTATGATGATGTTTTGTTTTGTTTTTGTGGAAACTGAATAGAAATAGGTCTCTTTAAAGAATAGAAAGCTCCAATATTGAAGAAAGAACAAATATTGTATTATTCAAATAACTCATTTAATTAATCCAATGTAACAGGCTTTATCTAGACTGTTTATAGTAGCCAGTCAATGTAAATGTTAAAAAATAAAGAAATATAGTTATTTATTAATAATGAATGCATAATAAACAGTAATAATAATTTATGTGTAAACCGTGATGAAATGAATTTATTTGGAGTAGAAATAAATAAACACCAGTGTTTAATAACAGTTATATTTTTAATGAAACAATATAGTTAATTCAACTGTAGACTGCTTGAAACGTAAATGTTAAAAAATTAATTATTATTATTAAACTAATAATCTAAATATCGGAGGCATTAGGCCTGTGTAAATCTGTTCAAGAATCATTTCTATCATGAAGCTATTTTTGTGAACACAGTGATGCATATCTCTTTGATGAATAGAAGGTTTAAAAGAAGAGCATTTAACTAAGAAATTAAACTGAATATACACAGAAAACTGCAAGCGGCCAATCAGAATCAAGTATTCTAGTGAGCCGTGAAACATAATCCACATAAACACAGACATGCAGAACAACTCACAGCAGATGTGCAGGAGCAGGACGGTCCTGACCGAGAGCTGTAGTCGTGGTTCCATGTTTCCTAGAACAAACAGCTCCAAGACTGATCCTCCTCAAGCGTTACATGCAACCAAAGTTCAGTACTGGACGCTTTTCTTAACTCACCTCTCATAACTTCCTGAAAGAGACGTCTGTATCCAGTAATTCCTGTCCCATAAAAGCACTAGAGCGAAGCTCCCTCAGTAAACATGTTTGCGTCTCTGCAGGACTGGTGTATTCTGTGAACTCGTGTGCTCAGTTCACAGAGTTAAAGGTCTTTAGGCGTCACCGTGTTTGCAAACTGAGCCGTTTCCTTTTTCCCTTTCCTGTGGAGTGAAGCCACTATTCTCTGTTCAAACAGGCAGATCTTCCATACAGTAAAACACTCCCATCACACTTCATGCTCAAGAACGGTTCAAACTGCTTTACTCTCTCAACAAATATACAAGCACATGCACAAAGCAGCAGGTTAATAAAAACAATGAGGTAGAAACCAAATGAATAACATTGATATTCATTTTTGTAAACAAAACAGCTTATATTTCACAGCTTCATAACATTTTTAAAGTTTAGCCAAATGAACAGAATGAGTCATTCTTTACATTAAACTCAAGTATTTGTTTTTGCATGAAACAAGAACTTATCAAAGTTAAGCTACAGCTGAGAAATAAAAAAAAGCAAATTGCTTTTATAAGTGTAAAACTTTACTAAATCAAGAAAACCTTTCCCTGAGATCTACAAGCGAGTTGCATCTATTGAGGTTGCAATATGGAGAAAAAGAATATGATCTGATAACAGTAATGCAGAAACAAGATATATCTTTAGAACACATAAACATTTTTTTTTTTAATAAATAAATACAAATAAAATAAAATGCTCTCTGTGAGTGCATGTGCAGCTGTGATCTTAGGTTAGGTATGTGTGGAATTAGGTTGTGTCATCATGGGTAAAGAGTCAGGACTTTCTTTGCCTACAGTACTTCTTCCTTCTTCTTCTTCACAATTAACCTGAAAAAAATGTGAAAAGGAGTTTAAGCAAACAGACTAGGTCTAAGTGATTAAGGTATATTACATCTAAATATATTTCTCAGCATTCATCTGAAGCAATATCTGACTCATCTCAATCTTCATTTTTTATTTGCAAGTTTTGAACTACTTTTTAATATATTTTTTAAATGCCATACAGAGCAGTGTTATTTTAAGACTGTACATTTTATTAGTTCTATTTATGTCCATATAGCTTTTATTAATTTTTATTTTAGTGTCAGTTGCAGTTATTTTTGTACATCAAGAGAAACTAAATGAAAATGAGAAATATTTTCTTGCAACTAAAACTTAAATAGAAAAGTTTATATATTTTTAAAAACTTGATTTTATTTCTTTGTTTCAAGTGTGTGTGTGTGTGTGTGTTTTTTAACAGAGACTTTGGTTAAAATATTTGAGTGATGACACAAAAATTTTGCAACTCTAACACCATACTGAAATCTACATCAGACACTATTAACCTAGTCTAATGAAACCTATAAAAGATCATTTTAAATTATCCAAATTTTCAAAGATCTATTGTGAATATTTGATATATATCACCCAGCAAAAAAAGACATATAATGTAAAACATAGTAGATGTCTTACCAAGACACAACAATTGTGACTGCTATTGCGCCAACTCCAACTCCAACTCCAATTAGTCCCTTACAACAGGCCTGAGATTCTGATGAGAGTCAAACACAAAACATTAACACCAGCTGTAGAAAAAGCTGATTACTCTCACAACTAAACAAATACAATTGTAATTGCCCAAATATAGCAGAGATTTACAGCACATTGCATGAAAACACGAAATATGATGCTATAGTTAAATTTTGTTATTTTATTTTTTTTGTTTACAAAATTCAAAATGGGTAACACTTTACAATAAGGTGTCATTAGTTAACATTAGTTAATGTATTAACTAACATGAACAAACAATGTACAATACATTTATTACAGTATTTGTTAACATTAGTTCAGAAAAATACAACTATTCATTGTTGGTTCATGTTAGTTTAGTGCATTATCTAATGTTAGCAAACACAACTTGTGACTTTAATAATGCATTAGTAAATGCTGGAATTAGTATAAATTCTGTAGAAGTATTGTTCATTATTAGTTCATGTTAACTAATGTTGTTAACTAATCTTAACTAATGAACCATATTGTAAAGTGTTACCCAAAAATGTAACATAATGTTCATTCATTTTATTAAATATTTATAAACTCT
>JAUCMR010000035.1:20620180-20633549 GCA_032357425.1 Enteromius argenteus | reverse complement strand
GATCGGAAGAGCGTCGAAGTGTTAAGTCTCTCTCCCTTTCTCATATATATATATATATATATATATATATATATATATGATTTATACCTTATATACTGATACAGCTGTGTTGGTTAACAACATTATAATTTACTCATGTTTTCATGCTATCGTGTTCTGTGAGGGGTCAAAATATTAAGGACCGTTATGAATAATTGAGCAACAATAATAACTGATAATAATTGAGCAGCAACTCAGCATATTAGAATGATTTCTGAAGGATCATGTGACACTAAAGACTGGAGTAATGATGCTGTAAATGCAGTTTGATCCCAGAAATAAATTACATTTTAAATTATAATCAAATAGAAAACAGTTCTTTGTAATGGTAATAATATTTCACATTATTAATATATTTATTGTAAAATAAATGCAGCCTTGGTGAGCAGAAAAGCTCGAAATTTATTATGTTCTTATAATAGAGTAGCTCTCATGCTAACCAAGATTTAAATGACAAAAAAATACAGTCAAATTTCAAAATAACAATTTCTATTTGATTATACTTTCAAATGTAATGCTGAGCCTCACAGAACAAAATAACATTAGGAGTTAAACATTTTTGCTTTCATTCAGCTCTGATCTGATCTGAAGTCAGTGAACGCTGAGAAGACGAGCAGCTTGGTTTCTTCAGTGTCACAGTATGACTAACGTTAATGTCACTGTTTATTTTTATACACGTATACGACAATTGACGAGTAATTTGCCGTGAATGAAAGCAAAGAAAAAACAGCAAACACACAATCACACTCAGCCTGTGATGTACCTGACGCCGTCGCCGCTAACATTAAATGAGACGTTCCAGGATTTAAATAGAAAGTCTGCCGAGGGAATTCATGATGGATTTCTGCAGCGCCTCGCCACCAATCTTACTATGAAGACATTCAATTAAAACGGCCTTTAAAGTGCAGGAGTCTTCCTCGAAGAAAGAGCTACCCAATAGAGATGATGCTGGCTCTACAAATTAGTAGATGATCCATCTTGATGATAAATAATATAACTGTCAATATGATGAATGAGCGCGGTGATGCAGACAGTGTCGGGCCTTTTACGTCGAAAATTAAGCATGACGCAGACATAACAAGTCCATCATCCGCAAATATCATCAGTGACAAATTCTATCAGGAAGGTAGAATAAAGAAATGTGCCGGGACTCGGAAAGCAGTTTGACTGCTCAGTTATAATGTCGCCGTGTTAGTTACAGCGTGACCTTTAAATCTGTGCCGTAATACCAACCCAAAGACTCGTTGATTGCATACGTTACAGAACGACGTGAACTCACAAGCGCAAACAACCGCGGCCTACGAGATGCCTCGGAAAGCTCAGTATTCATGTGGGACGTGTTCAAATCTCATACGCTTTCTGAGGAGACTGAAAGAACAATGGTAGCTCCATTCATTCCAAGATTTGCACAAATGAGATACAAATGAAACTCCTGTAATCTCTCTAAAATGACAAAGCTCTTTCCGGTAATCACAAACTACTGCCGTCTTGATGTTCATTCAGCAGCAGAATCATCGCACAGAGAAATGTTAACAGCCACTGAGTTGAAAAATTACAGTGAATAGATACAATTAATTATATTCCACACATGACCAATCAGAGAGTGCTGGGCTGCTAAGCCCCACCCAGATCCTTCTGGTTAATGGTGATTGGCAGACATCTACTAGTCATGCTGCCCCTTAAAAATTAACACAATTAAGTCAGTTTTTTTTTTTTTTTAATTATCGATTTATTTATTTACATTTCAAGACAAATTCTCACTAATGTATTGCATTTTTGATTTGTAATTCTTAAAATTCTCAAAAGATGAATATCATTGGTTTCTGATTACTGTAATACATTATTAAAAACATACTTTTTAATCAACATAAATTATATAACTTTCACATTTAAATTTTAAATTATAATATAATATAATATAAAAAATATATACTTCTTTTTTCTTTTCTATCAGAAATGATCTGGATTGTAAAATGAGTGAAAGCTAAAATTAAAACAATATAAAATATTTCTGTTATTTGCAATGAAAAAAACACGAAGTAAAACAAAAATAAATATATTTTTTATAATGTATTTTTAATAAATAAAAATAAAATGATTAGAAATTAGAAATTAAAACGTATTTTAAAATGTATTTATTTACTTTAATAAATTTTATATTTTTTATTTTTGCCAAGAAAATGTTTCTCATTTAAATTAATTTAAGTAGATGTACTAAAAGAACTACAACTGATATAAAAAATGAATAAAAAATATATAGACATATAGATTTAAATCAATATAGATTTATAGATATAGAACTAATAAAAAAAATTAAAATAAAAATGACAAAAACAGCAACATTACTAAAACTTTAAAATTTAAATGTAAAATAATTAAATAAAAAAAAACTGTAATAAATAAATTAACAAAATGTAATAAATATATAACAGTTTTTAAACATTTGGCTATTCATAATAACATGAACTGATAAAATCAAACAAATTCAGCCCAAAATAAATGTATTAAGATTTAAATGTCAGGTTGGGTTTAAGTGTCAAATTCTGATGCTAAAAGTCTTGGTAGACTTCATTTTCTTTATATTTTTCCCCGTTTCTCCTCATGATTTTGGGGTGAAATATTCCCAGGTCACAGTCTTGACAGGTTTTAAGACATTCACCCAATTACCATTCCACACACTTGTACTCTCTCACACTCTGTACCTGTTCGGACCGTAAGGAGGATTGTAACACTTCCCGCTCTGTTCGTTCTGTCCTCCGCCGCCCTTCTTTTATTTTAATCAGCGAGAGACCGGGATCGGCCGCCTGTCTTAGGTAATCAACATCAGAGGCCATGAACTGGTGCTAATTGAATGCTATCCTCATTGTCATGCATGGATGCGTTCTCTCCTCCTCTCTGCTCTTGTCTTTCCACCTTTTCCAGCTCTCTTCCCCTAATACCAGTCCTCTTGTGGCCCTCAATTGCCTGTTCTCCCACAGATGTAGGAAGAAAACAGGCCTTGTTTGAAGTACAGACGAGGGGAGGGCTGGGAAATACAGGCCGTCGTTGTAGTGCTGGGCATCTGAATTCATCTCACTCGCTTCTTCTGAATCATTCCCACTGAATCGTTCCAAGTTCACCAAAATGATCTGTTCAGATTCGTTCAATGATTCGTTCAAGAGCTAGACACATCTTTACACATTTATAAGTGAGTCATTTATAAGTGATTCGTCCAAAAACAAAATACATCAATCTGTAAATGTCTTTATATGAATATTTATTTTGCTACAGCGTGAGAAATTCTAATAATTTATCTATTGTATGTGTATAGTACTATTTGAAAAAATAATCAGCATAAATTATTCACCCTTCATATAATTTTCTTCTGTTTTTAAATATAAAATGTTAAATAATACAATATAATATAATATAATATTTTCTTTTTGATATAATATTTTGATATAATATTCTTTCATCAGAAATTAACTGGATTGTAAAGGGTATAAATTATATATATATATATATATATATATATATATATATATGTGTGTGTATAGTACCTTCATATATATTCTTTTACGGTTTTAAATATATACATTTTAAAAAAATATAATGTACAATATAATATAATATAATATAATATAATACTGTATTTTTCAAAAACAATGTGAAAAAAATCTTTTTTTTTCTTCCATTAGAAATTAACTGGATTGTAAAAGGTATATATTGTATGTATGTGTATAGTAATGTTTGACAAAAATATAATATAAATATTTGAAATTAAAATAAAATTAAAAAGATTTTTAAATCTTTTAAAAATCTAATTACATTAAATTATAATTTTAAATTTTAAATTAATACATTTTAATCAGTTTACACATTTTCGATGTCTGAAGGACATATTTAGCTATCGAAAAGCTCCTAAAAAATTTTCCAATAATTTTAATAAATAAAATATATTTTAAATAATTTTTCTTTTTAAATCTGTAATCTTGTAATTTGTTACATTGGCAAAATTGGATTTGTTCGTTTTATGTAATTCCATTTGTTTCTATGTTTTTGTACATCTATTGACAGTCTAGGCTCTGAATATAAGGCTCCTTCACACTTAAATGCTATTTATTTATGCAGTGTTGTTTAATTCCATGCACTGATGATTGGTTCACTCAAAAGATTCCTTCAAAAGCGATTCATTCACAAACAAACAAAGTACTGAAGGTAAGGAGAATGCCACTAGACAGGCTGAAACGAGTAAATAGAGTCTGTTACTCTTCTAATTCCTTAACAAGTTTGCCTCATCCTTGCCCCGAGGTCACAGTGAAAGCGCTCTGAACTGCGACTACACTTATTTGCCCTTTCACAAACAGATGTTAGAAATGATCAGCTGTGCTCTGGGATCACATGAAAGGTCAGCGGAGATAAACCGGGCATGGGGACGAGACGAGGAAGGTTAACGCAACACGAGACGTCAGAAAGAGAAATAATTGAGGATGCATGACAATCGCTGCCCTGCTTGCATTCAAATAAAACCCAGAACGGCATCATTATGAATAATGCAATGCACCAGAGAGTGACATACATAGCCTCCGCTTGCATCCACTTACTGCAGACCATTTATCATTTATAGAGCTGCACATGCTTCTAATTAATTCCCGCGCCGTGCCCAACTAATAGGAACACTGAACTCGTCCCTCTGAAAATTACACCTCTGACCCTCTGCTACAAGGTCAGACTCTCAGCATCGCATCTCGGGGACCTTCAAAACAGGCGTCACTTTGTATTAGAAAGTGCTGGGGACAGTGGTGAAGGAAGCTGAGCTCATGAATATTAATTAGGCTTCAAGGAAGTATCTTAATGATCTTTTGCTGTTTTGATAAAAAAATGTGAAGTATAAGATGGATTGACCTAGAGATATGGTTTGCACTAGATTATTGGGTCATTTCTCAATATCTTGTCCAATAATAATAATAATTATAAATAAATTAATTAATTAAATATTTAATTAAGTGTGTGTGTGTGTATTTCCACATTTTAATATTAATAAAAAAATATATATTTCCAATCATTTACAAATCAGGTTTGCACATTATATTATTTATAATTTAAATAATAATAATATTATTTTATTATTATATCATTAATATTATAACAGTATATTTATATATAATAGTGCATCTAAAGGGCATTAACATATTAACTGTAATTATATTTATTATATATTTTTTAATATAATATATTTTTTAATACCATTCTTCTATTTTTTATTTTGCATTTTTATTTTAATAAATACATTTTTAACTATGAATCTTCATTTTACATCATACGGTTCATTTCTTTTACATTTTTTAAAATACAAAAAAGGCTTATTATTCCATGTAAATATATTCATGAAATCTTTAGTCTTTTTTATAATTAACCTTTCTTGACTCATCATACAGTTAAAAATCATTAAAAAAGACTTAAGAAGCAACATGAGACTTGTTTTAACAGACCGTATTTTAAATACAAGAATATTTGATTTATTTAAAAAAAAAAAAAATATATATATATATATATATATATATTAATATAAATTTATAAAAAAAAAAATATTACATGTGATTTAGGTCTACACTATACATTATTATTATTTAAATGTAAATAGTCTGTTAATAACTAGGGCTTTGCAACGTTTAGTCATGATTAATCGCTTCCAAAATAAAGGTTTTTGTGTACATAATATATATATGTGTGTGTGTGCTGTGTAAATTGATTATGTATATATAAATACACACACATACAGTATATATTTAAGAAAAATATGCTTTTTATATATTAAATATATTTATATATAATATAAATCATATGAATATACACATGAAAATACACGTAAATATTTTACTGTATTTTGTGTGTCTTTTTAAATACATCATAACCAATACACAGTACACACACATATATATTATATAAACAAAAAAGTTTATTTTGGATGCAATTAATCATGATTAATCGTTGCCCAGCACTTTTAATAACATTACAAATAAAGTATATTACAAATAGAATATACAAACACATAATATTACCCCATTTTAATCACACATTTTCATGCAACAAACATCTGCACACATTATGAAATGATTCTTATGTAAATTGCTGCACTTTGCATTCAAGAATGGCTCAGCAAAAAAATCATTATTTGCAACTCTTCATGCAAGAATGGTTTTACAAACTCTTTACACAGAAATTCATTCCGCTCGTTTTTCAGAAATGCGGTCCACGAATGGCCATTTTTTTGAGGCGAGATAAAGTTCACAGTGATAAATCGTTCTTTTTGACCGGCTCAAGTGCTGCATGAACTTCCAAAAAATATCATTTGATAACCTCATCCCTACATCTGCCGTCGTGTCAGAAATGACCTTTTGCTGTAGTGCTAACATTTTCTTTCTCGGTACGAGAGATTCAGGGTCTGACAAGCGCAACGATGACTCAGGAAAACATTAAAAAGAACAAATTCGATGGCAGATCGAGTCTTGTCAGCACATGCTAATGAAACACGCTTCTGCTCCAGAACTACAGATGCATTAGCAGATGCTTTGAGGGGCTCAGACCACCGATTTAAAGCTTGAAGCCCAAAAAGGACTTCAATATTCGATTTAGCGCAAAATGGCAGAAGCACTAAAGAGCATCTTGTGCTTCCATCTTAATTTTTCATCATATTGTTTCTTTGTTCAGCAGTTCTTAAAATGATAAAACTTTGAAAAGAAAGAAAGAAAGAAAGAAAGAAGGAAACACTAAAAAAAACATTTCATGCTTCTTTTCTTAAAAAAATCTTCTTTTGTACTATTTGATCTCATATTATTTAATGTTTGATGTTTCATCTAAAAAAACAATATAATTCTAATATTATATCTAATCTGAAAATCATTTTCTTAATTATATTCTTTGTCTTTTTTTTTCCTGATTCCTAAAATGCCTCCAAGTCCTTTAATCAACATAAAAAATACAAAAACAAGTCTAAGTATCTGCAGTATTGCTCTTTGATTGTTTTTAGGATTATTTTTAAATTTATTTATTTATTTTTATGTGTGTATATATATATATTTAAGATTTTTTTTTTCATTTTCTTTTCATTCAAAAAAATATTTTGCACTATTTGTTCTCCTATTTTGTAATATATAATATTTCATATATTAAAATGGCTAATAATTCTGTCAATAATTATTTAGAAAATTACTACTACTACTAATAACTATATTAATATTTTTTTTATTTAAAGTTTTTTTTTTACTGTATATTATTATTTATATTATTTCTACAGCCAACAAATACTATATTATATTATATTATATTATAAGAGAACTATATTATTTGTATAGTATAATATAATTTAAAAACAAAGATTATTATAATGTTTTACATGCATATAGCCATTTTGTTGTAGGCTAACTGACTGTAAAATTTACTAGCAATTTCTGAATTAACTTGTTTCGACACCATATTGTTTGTCAGCGCACCCAAACCCCCTTGAAGGACATCATATAATTCACACGCAGCACATTAGAAACGTCCCACCATAAATAACACCAATTCTCGAGTTACAACAAAAGTGGACTCTCCAATCTGCCCACTGTGTCTAACAGCACCGCTGCTGCAGAAATTGATTATTTTCTTCTCTTCTTTTGGCCATTTTCACCTGGATGCTTCACAAAACTGTAATCATTGTCCAGACCCCCTCGGCCCATCTCAAACGCTCAGTGAACCATCTGGAGAAGCCCGGCGAGCTTCTCATCACCTCCTGCTCCAGCACACAGCTGCTCGAGAGAGCCAGAGTGGACGAGAAAGCCTTGTCCTTTATGCCTCATAAATTGTCTTTCAGAGCGTCAGCGTTGAGCTATTGATCTGAGAAAGACAAACACACCCCTCTGAGCTCCCATCCATAACGTGTCCATTCACTGGAGTGCTGGAACGTGGAGGAAAATCCCTTCTGTCCTTCTGTACTGTATGTCTTTGATGAATTTTTAACTTCAGTATATTGTTTCTGCAGCCAGTGCTGAAGCCATGGCTTTGATTCCCAGGAAACTGAGTCCAGGATAAATGCTTTGTACATCACATTTGAGAAAATCAGAAGGCAAAAAAAAAATAAATATTTATATTATATTTAGTGCTGTCAAATGATAAATCGCATCCAAAATTAACGTTTTTCTTTACATAATATATATGTGTGTAATGTGTATTTATTATGTATATATATAAATATATACACGCATGATTATATTTAAGAGAAATGTTATATTAAATATATTTATATATAATATAAAATAAAAAATATAAATGTATATGCATGCAAATATTTTTAAGATATACACTGTGTGTGACTATATATACATAATAAATATACACAGTACACACATATATAAACAAAAACAAACAAAACCTTTTACTTTAGATGTAATTAATCAGAATTAATCATTTGACAGCACTTATTATATTAAATAATTAATTTATTTATTAATAAATGAATGTGTCTTTCCCAATCATAATTCTACAAATAAATAAAATTTGAACTAAAATTATGTTATTTTTTTGTTGTTGTTAAAAGATCTAGAAAGGCTTATTATTAAATACAAATATAATAAGTGAAAATATACATTTAATTATAGTAAAAAAAAAAATAGTACATTTAATTAGACATTTTTGGTTAATTTCACAGTTAATATAAATAATTTGAAAATAGATTAAAACTTTTTCAGTATGTAAAAAAAGTAATATACAAAAACAGTATTGTTTTTTAATTGATTTTTTTTAACAGTTACATTGATGTTTTGTATACAATTTGTATACTAAATCTCATATTATGAAATATGTTTAACGTACTGTCTGTGGATGATGTAGTCAATATGGGACGGCATTATGTACTGCAACATCTGGACAGACCAGGGACTCACGTAAGGATCCTGTTTGTGGACTTCAGCTCTGCCTTTAACACCATCATCCCATCACTCCTCCAGCCCAAATTAACCCAGCTCTCTGTCCCTAGCTCTGTCTGTCAGTGGATCACCAGCTTTCTGACAGACAGGCATCAGCTAGTGAGAATGGGTAAGATCACATCCAGCACCCGTATGACCAGCACTGGAGCTCCTCAGGGCTGTGTTCTCTCCCCACTGCTCTTCTCCCTCTACACCAACGACTAAGTTGGGTTATTTTGATTTGGTACAAAATTACTAAATAATAATAGCTACTACCTAATATACTAGAGTTATCTGTTTTTACAAACAAACTCTTCATATGTGAGAAAAAAAACAAAAACAAGTCTTGATATCTGGAGTGTTGCTTCTCAAGTAAACTGATCTTGTTTTAAGAATTTTGACATAGTTGTAAATGATGCAAAAAAGACCAATAATGAATGCTTTATAGTTAATCATATTTAATGATCCTATATTTTTAGTATGAAAGACAGTTAAAGTCTGATTTATCAGCTCTATTCAGATCTTTTCTTTGCAAGCTTGCCAGTGCTTGACAGTGAAGTGAAGGATTGAGTTTCAGGCTGTGTGTGTGTGTAATGATGTCGTGTGTCAGTCATCAGCCGGAGCGAATCAGTCGAGGTGTCAGGCAGGTTAAGCACAACACAGTCCAGTGTATATCTCCCATCAAGTGTCGCAAATCTCCACACACTGACTGAGATTAAATCAAAGTCTGAGCAAGCCAAGCTGTTTATGACTCGCAGATCTGTCTGTTCTGTTGGGCTGCTGATGATTTGCCCTTTCACTTCCCACAGGACCAGCGCTATTCATTCCCTGCAGAGAGAAGAAGTCAGTCTGAACCATTTCCAGTCGGTAAGAAACATTCTGCTGTGAATTCAGTACGCTTTTCCAGTACGCTATTTGCACTAGCACTGAGGTGTCACGTTTATATGAAATCGCTGTGATATGGTGAACATTCCTTCATTTTTGTAGTGTGTTTCCAATACATTCTTGTTCAGCGCTCTAACAACGTTCTAACATCACACGCAGACAGCAATGAAATCAGGTGAATACTTTAATTCAGTGACTTTATGAGAATGATCACAATGAAATCACAAAAGATGCAGAGTAAAATTTGTGAACATATTTAATGTTACACCGAATTTACAATCGGTCTCTGGGGTCAGAGTAGTCCCCCACTTTAGGAAAGCCAAAGTCCTGCATGTGGACGGTTAAACGCAGGTGAATATTTGACGTAACAGGGAGAATAATATTTTTGTGTAGAGTATGGTGTGGTTGCAGGCCGGACGGTGACAAGCACAGATGGGTTTGGGTCCAATATTTGACTCGGTCCAGTAAACGCTGAGCAATGTAGCCAACTGCACTGCCACTGATTGACAGCTGTAGTGATTATAAAGGGAGTGCTCTTTGCTTGCTTTCTGTATTCAATCTATTCACATTTCGAATAAAAGTTTTAATTAATGAGTTTTGTCTACCTCATGTTGATTTAACACAGGTTTGGATCCCAGTTTTTTGTCAAATGGGTCAGGTATTGGATTAAATTAGCTCTGCTTTCAGATAAAATGTTGGGTGTTCTGTTAATTACTGCGATTGTGGGAAGATGATTTCTCCAGCCAGGAAAGGTGAACAAAAATGCCTCGCAAGGAGGTTACCACAAAGAATCGATTACTTACAGGTCTCAGGCTTCTAGAGGGGATGTAGATTCATAAAAGGGAGGAGGAGGCTGTTATGTACGCAAACATCAATGTTTTGAACTTGATGCAAGCTGCAACTGGTAGCCAGTGCTGGGAGATAAAGACTAAAGAGCGGTGTGACATTGGCCCTTTTGGACTTGTTGTAGAGCGCTTCATTCTGAAACGTTTGTCGAGGTTTGATTGCACATGATGGAAGTCCAGCTAAAAAAAAATTACAATTGTCCAGCCTAGAAATGACAAGGGCCTGGTCAAGAAGTGGTTCAGCATCCTCTGTTTGAAAGGGCCTGATCCTCCTGCAAACCTGCATGATTGAGCTGTCTTTACAATTTGGTCCTTTAAGGTCAGTTGGTCACCAAAAAAATATTTCAGATGAACCTAGCAGGATGTTGAAATCATGTCGAGTCGGAGTGGCAGGGAAAACAAGAAGCTCAGTCTTTGCTAAGTTTAGCTGTACTGTAGGTGATGTTCCTTCATCCATGCAATGATGTTTGTCGAGACGAGAAAGATGGGAGGAGTGCGGATCCATACGCAAAGCTTTATTAACAGGCATGGTCATACAGGCAGGGTCAAACTTCGCCAAACAGTTATATGGAGGGCAAGAGATATGAATAGTCCTAAGGCAAGCCTAGATCTGTGAACAATATCCAGGGAGGAGCAAATCAATAACTAAGGCAACAAACAAGATGGGCAAAGGAACAGGGGAACACAGAAACAATGGAGAACACACACTTCAAATTAAGAGTCCACGATCCAAGACAGGAGAACACAGACTGAAATCACGACATAACCATTGGATCATCTGGTTGAAATCAATGATAGAGCTGTCAGCACAGCAATGGTAGGAGAAGCTATGTGCTTATAGTGATGTAGTGTATGTGGTGAAGAGAAGGAGTCTAAGAACTGAACTCGGAGAAAACCCTGTACCCAGCTGATGTTCTGTGGATACCACTCCTCTCCAGGAAACTTTATTTTTATTTTTTTTTTGTATTAGAGAAATCTGGTACATTGGTGAGCCATCAAAAAGACTGCTGCTTATGTTGCTGCATATGGTCTCATTGTAATCCTTGACCATCAAAACATAGGTGTAGACATCACCTTTTCAGTGTTATCATGTTTGGTCCAGGAGATATGACACAAAATACATAATTTGGTTATGGTGGAAAGTAAAACCATCACCATGGTAACCACGAGGTGTTTTTGCAATGGCTCCATTTCTGAAAACGTTCAGGGCCCTAACCTCTACAATTGTACCAAGTTTCATGCTTTTGTGAAAAAGTGAACAATTCGCCTATATTTTCACCTGGACTATTCCTAGGGAATTCCCCGCTTGATTTCCTAGCACGCACGCACATGTGTGTGTGTGTGTGTGTGTTGTTTGTTTGCTCTCTGCACATGGTTGGTGTAAGTGGTTCCCGGGGAGAAGTCTTGATTAGATTACGCCGTTAGCTTTATAAGAAATCTCTAAGAGCGGCTACTCTGTTATTTGGGAGTGTGTTCATAACCGCACTTAACCTGTGTGTAAATTGCTATCCTGATGATTGGGCTGTATTCAGTAAGACAGGGCGTCTCCAAACTCCAGTAATTCAGTCCAGGTGTGACCGGCTCCTCCGAGACCCACAGCACTCGTCCCGCCGGACGCTTCCACGCGTCTTAATTACTAAATTCAACTTCGTATTCGTATAATGATTCAGAGCAGATGTTTTTTTCTTCATCTAGTCATAATGAGTTGCTAATTAAACGCCACCCAGAGGATCTCAGACCCGGAGGATCGCGGCTGGCCCTTATCACGGCGTGATTTAATCAGCTGATACCGTCTCAGTCCCGCGTGACTCTTTGTTCCCCGTCGCTTCTGACAGGAGACTGAGAAGAGCAACCGCAGAAACATGTTTCCTAACAGAGCAAGTGCTTGAGCATTTTCATCTTTAACATACGACTGCAAAGTGTGCGGCTGATTAATGTTACCTGTTGAAGTCATAATTCACCCTAAAACCCAAAATAGATACATTTAAATATATTTTAATTCAAGAATATTTTAGGAGCATTGAAGTGTTTTGAATTGTGACATTTTCATGACTGTAATTGTTTAACAGATATTTTAAGTGTGTTTTTTTTTTTGTTTTGTTTTGTTTTTTTTTGTAATTTTCATTATTCTAAATGGCTAATGTGTTATCTTGATGACATTTTGGTTTATTTATTTTTTTTGCATCACAATAATGAGAATGATTTACATTAAAGTAATGAGAATAGGGATTGGGGAAAGATCTTAAATGTCACAAATAGTAAAAAAAAAAAAAAAGTGCAAATATTGTGTTTCTGCAAAATGTGAAAATAATGATAATGATTAATCATAATATATTGCAACATATAATATATTTATATAGGAATTACTATATTACTAAACATTAAAATAAATTAATTAATAATGAAAAAATTAATTAATAATAATTAATAATAAATTAATCATGTACATCATTAATTTATATATCAGTTTAGCTTCATTAAGACACAATTAACATTTTTGTTAATATTTTGAATTTGATATTAATTCTTGTTTATTTTAAAGTTTTAGAAATTTTGTAAAGTGTTTGTGTCATTCTTTTGGGTTCTTAAAATATGTCTGAATTATGTTTCTTTACATTTTATATTTTAGCAGTAAAAAAAAAATTCCCTATGGTTTTTATTTTAGTTTTACTTAAC
>JAUCMR010000035.1:20603711-20616509 GCA_032357425.1 Enteromius argenteus | reverse complement strand
CCGATCTATTACATTAAATAAAAAATAACATAATATTTATACATTTTCAAATTTATTTTTTATAAAATGTATTTATTTATTTTAATAGAAGCCAAAATGAAATTGGAAGGAAAATCTCTCAACAAAACGGCAAAAAAATATCACCCAGCCAATGTATCAGTCTATCATTAATTTGTTCCATCACTTCTAAATTTGCAGCAACACAAGAGGCCTTCGGGATTATTTACCTCCAGTAATTTGTGACCCTCATCGCATTCGGCCATTATATTTCCATTCTCATGCCTTCATTATTTTCCCGCACTGGTTCAGAGTTATCCAGTTTGTTGCTATACTCTTATTTCCCCACAGACTCTTTGGGTTTCTCAGAGCCCGTTATATGCCAATAGATTCACAGTCAATTAGACGCAACACGGTGCGCACTGCTGAAGCCAAAGCTAGCGCTGTACAGATAATTTGCAACCGTGCCGCCGTTTGCAGAAGTTTGTCTCTCAAGATGGCTTATTATTGAGTTATCATTAAAAACAGAACTCCCAGCGCAAGCCAGCCATCTGAATTCAGCTTATATAACAGCCTGCTACTCGTGAAAAACCCAAGCATGTGTGGGTGGGCTTACAGTCAAGTGCAAACATTTTGGCCTTGAGAGGGGCATCTGCCAGTGATGAGGCATTACTGACGCCTCCGCCGTTCCTCCATCTGTCCACCCCGAGCATCTCACACATCCCTTATAAACCGTCCCGGCACGGCCACCGTCCACCGCTGAGCGCTCAAAAGACCAATGTCTCCGGGCGCGCTGGGAGACGTCCTGGCTAGTGATGTTCGCTTATCACTGAAGCGCTCAGTCAGAGTCGTTTTTGTTAATGAAGCACTCAGATTTGTGCATGCTAATGTCCTGTACGGCTTGGCAATGCATGCATCTTTATTTTAAGTCGGCATTTGATCAGATGCCCAATGCCAAGACGTTTTACGCAAAATGCATTCATTTTTAGTAAGTGTAATAAAGCTGGAAAAATACATGTAAATATTAGATGAGCCACATAGACATGTAGCGTTTAGGTTTAGTGATTAAAACTAAACAAAAAATAAATAAATAACAAAAAGAGTACAATTGTGACCCTGGATCAATTTTGTCACTAGGGTTTATTTGCAGCAATAGCCAAAAAAAAATATTGATTTTTCTTTTATGCCAAAAATCGCTAGGATATTAAATAAAGATCATGTTCCATTAATATATTTTGTAAATTTTCCACTGTAAATATGATAAGCAATTTGCATTGCTCACAGCTTCATTTGAACAACTTTAAAGATGATTTTTCTCAGTATTGAGATTTTATTGCACCCTCAGATTCTAGATTTTCAAATAGTTTAATACTAAAATAACAATAGTGCAATGTACTGTAAAAACTATTTAGTTACAAATAAAAAAATACTAAATAGTAATACTAAATAATTAGATAATAAATAAAAGTAACAAAGTATTCTGAATTTATTTCTCAATTAATTGAATAATTAGCAAATATTTACTTAATGACTTGACAGCTTTAATACATTTTAAATGCATTTATAATATATATTTTTTTAATTTGTAAAATATTGTATTGTTGTTAATTTTATTTCTGATACATTTGTCATGATTATGATTGTGACCATTTAAAATCCTTTCTATCTAAAGTACTTTTGGAATATAAATAAACTTGCTTTGCCTAAATTTAAAAAATATTAATAAATAAGTAAATAAAGGCTACAGTGAAAAAAAAATAAAATAAATTAATAGCAGAATTTAAGAGCATTTATCATATTTAAAGCTTGTTTGTGGGGCAAGTAGATTTTTATCAAGGTTGCATATTAGTGGCAACTTCTTGCTTCTCATTAAGTTGCTTGTAACGCAGTAGTTAATCTAACAGCAGCTGATCATCAACTCATAAACGTCGAAATCATAAACGTTAAGAATATCTGCCTATATGACATTAATCCCAATTAATGAGCAACAAAACTTTCTCAACATAAAGTGCATATCACATGCATAGAAACGACTTTAAAGCATGTTATAACATAATTTTGTACTAAAGCGCACTACCTTTATAAACGGCCTTCCTTCAGTTGACCTGCAGCGTGTCCAGTGTGAACGGACACTAATTCTTGCTGTACTCAGCTACTGAATCGCTTCTGGTTGCAGACAAACTCTGCATCTTGGCAGGTGAATGAGTGCAATCTGAGCCAAGCAAAAGTGGGTTTAGTCTTTAACCTGATCATGAAGCGTCTTCCCACTTCATCAGGAAGAATAAGTAATTGGCGCGTCCCTTAAAGGAGCGGGATACGCTCCCACCCTCCTTCAATTTACCTTTTCAAGCCTTTCCAAGCCGGAGCTCTAAAAGCCTGTCAATCCCGATAAATCTTCTCCTATCATCTTTGTCCCCAGCTACAAGAGGAAGATGGAAGACGGATGAAGACAAAAGGGGAAAAATACAGTAAAAAGGGGCCCTACGTGCTAAACGAGATGTTAATGCCTGGCGTTGACGGGCCAAACAGTTTACTGTTTTCATAACGCTGCTCCTCGTAATTGATTAATTACTGTAGTTGAGCTAATTGAAAGTCACCTCTCTCTCTCTCCCGGAGCGGACCGGTTGAGGTTGATATGCAAACTCACGCGTCTGTGTCTCTATCTGTGCAACCTTTCCAATCCTGAACATCAGAGAAACCGCAGTCGCTGTCAGAGACATGCCACTAATAAACCAATTAAATTATTAGGAGCTCATTTAGTGCTGTAATTGGCAACATGGCCACTCGTTTAGATGAATAAATGCAGGTTTTAAGCGTCCTTTCAATCATGCCATCTTTTTTATTAACCTGGATGGTTAATGGAGGCATGCATTCTCTTTTCAAGCAGATCTGGCTGTTTGAAGCTCATGATTGCTACGTTACGCTGGAGAAAAGCCAGTATTGACACTCAAAAGAAGCCATTGAACAGTAGCCATGTATTTTTGCAAGCAACATATAAATCACAAAAGAATTAAATAAATACATACAGAAATTCTATCAAATAAGCTTCTGTTGTTACTGTAAACTAAAACTAAAAGTATTAAAGATAAATTTTGGTAGCTGCAATAAAGCTGAAGATTTTTCTTTTAAAAAGTATAAGTAAAAACAAACAAACAAATAAATAAATAAATACATAAATAAATAAACCTAATAGTTAACTAAAACTATTAGAAATAAATTTTGGTAACTGAAATAGTTGTAAATTAAAAAATAAATAAATAAATAAATCTATATTTATACACAGATAGATAAGCTAAATAAAAATGTATTAATTCATTCATTCATTACATGATAAAATAATTAGACTTTTTTTTTGCAAATGACTACAAATTAAGTATATTAAGCAAATAAATGCTAAAAAAACAAACAAATAAAATAATAATAAAGCATAAAAACAAACAAATACAAATAAACCAAATTAAAACAATATTAAAATTAATTAATATAAAAAATAACATAATTTTAGATTATAAATATTTTTCAATACAATTTATATAATAAATCACAGTTTATTTTAAATGATAAAATATAAAAAGATAATTAAATAACACTACTACTATTACTACTACAACTACTAAAAAATAACAACAGCGATAAAAAAACAACAAAACAATCGAGTGAGTTCAAAACTCTGAACATTGCCATCAATGACCTCAAATGACCTTTCTCATTAATGTGGGATTGAACAATCTGCCCTGACTTTACAAGCAAGATAACCAACCTCAGGAGTCAAGAAATACATGAGAAATGCTTTTCTACAGTCACTTTCAAGTATGAGTGAACATGAAGGAGAGGCGGCAGGCCTTACAGTACCACAGACCTCCTTTACTGAAACACAGAACCATTCCTTCATCCAAACCACAGCCGATCTGCACTGATCTGATCGCTACTGCTGAAATGTGGGTTCAGTTCTGTGACATCTTACGAATCCCATACATAAATAGAGCTCCTTACATCCTAATGCTCTCCAGCAGCAATCCATTCCACCGGCGAGCGCTATCAGCCACATACGAAACGCAGCAATGAAAATGTTCCATACATTAAAGATGATAAGCACCGGGATCCATTACTGGCAGATCCTGTGAACTGATAGAGTCTGAAAGAGGAGAACAGGATTTTTTGTCCTCATACCTGTCCTAGCTCCTGTCAGCAAAACACCAATGCTAATTTGCTGCCTTGAGTTTCCTCTTCTTTAAACTGCATGTGTCTGTCCGTTTGATGATTAATTTATGTTGATAATGGAGAAATACTGAACACTGGTACGAAAAGTGCTCTGAATACAGACTCGGCCTCGGATGGAGGCTGATCTGACCTGAATACACAATCAGCTGAGAGCAGACACAAATCGATGCAAACAGAAAACCCCACATATCTTTTTTTTTAACTCGAAAATGACTATTTGCTAACTTGCAAAATATAAATTGCACATATCAGGCTCATTTGAAGGTGGTTTTTAACAATTTCAGTGTACACAATTTCAAACATAAACCTGCACATATTAAAACTCATTTTAAGGCATTGCTTGCTCAAAAAAAATCACTCACTTGCAAACATAAATCTAATATTAGAAATTTAAAAATTAATACTAAAATGGGACATATCACACTCATTTCTTTGCTCAGAAAAAAGTGCTCACTTGTAAACGTAAAACTGCATTTTTAATTAAAGGGTTTAAACCGGCACATATCAGACTAGTTTTAAGGGTTTGTTGGCTCAAAAAAGAAAATTCATGTAAAAATGGCATATGTCAGGTTCATTTAAAGGGTTAATTCACTCAAAAATTAGAATTCACTCAAATGCACACATTAAACAGCACATTTTAGACTTGTTTAAAAGATTTGCACAAAAAAAAAGGTGCTCACTTAGTAAACACAAAACTGCACAGGTTAGATTCATTTAAAGGGTTTTAAACGGCACATATCGGACTCATTTAAAGGGTTCGTTCACTCAAAAATTAAAATTAATTCAAAAAGGCACATATCAGACTCATTTGAAAGGTTTGTTTGCTCAAAAAAGATAAAGGTGCTCACTTGTAAAGCTGCACATATCAGATTCTTTTAAAAAGGTTTGTTCGCTCAAACACTTACATTTATTAAAAAACTGCACATATCAGACTCATTTAAAGGGTTTAAAATGCTTGTTCGCTTCATTTAAAGACTCATTTAAAGGGTTCATTTGCTCAAATAAAGGTACTCACTCAGTAAACATAAAACTGCACATATCAGACTCATTTTATGTGTTAATTTGATGTTTGTGCTTTTAAGATGTGCATGTTGAGGCTCGACGGTAAAATCCATTGACTTTCACTGAACATCCCCTCGAAACATCCACTTCTGTGTTCAAAGACAGAAAGAAGATCACAAAGGTCGAGTGGGTTTTGAACAACATGCGCGTGAGTAAAGCATGACACAATTTTCACGCATCCCTTTAAGCACCCCGACATATATCTGATGAAACGTCTGAGGTAAATCCTGCAGCTTTAGACGGCTCTGTTCTGGGACCAGCCAAAAACCCAGATGAACTTGAGCTTTAATCCACCGCACTCCCCCTGCTGTTCAGACGCTGACGACCAGGCTGAGGAGGAACAGAAAATGGGCAGAAAGAGGATGAAAGAGAATTTAAGGCAGATGAAAAAAGCCCAAGATGGAGTGTGATGGGAGGACACAGGAAGTGGTTAAAATGGACGGCTACAAGCAAAGCATGCAAAGCGACGGCTGGCTATTTTGAACAAGAAATGGGAAAAGTCAAAGAAAATGAGGCGAAAGAAGAGAGGAGGTGTGGATAACAGGGTTGTGCGTCATGCAGAATTGAATTAAGATGCTTTTTAAATTACAATTCCATTGCTGAATCTGAGCTGAGGTGGCAAATAGATTGCAGATCTCAGACGGACTCAGAGACTTTTGTATCTGAAGTCTTTGCATATATATTTAATATTTTAATATACATAAATTTAATATTTTACACATTTATCTTTATTTAGTAATATTTATATTCTCAATATATATGTCACGCCCAGCTGGAGCTGCCAGCTAAAGACTGTGTTTGGCACTCCAGCTTTCTATGTACTCTTTGTTTTGTGTCTATTTTCATTCCTGGACTCCATTCCCCAGAATGCACCTCTCCTCACACCTGTTGCTAGTTTGGTTCAATCTTTCAATCAGTACTTCCTGTATAAATAGCAGTTTGTTTGTCAGTCTAGTCACGGATCATTGTTTCAGTGTATTGCCGTCTACCTAGTGTTTTCATTCGTGTTCTTGTTTCCCTGTTCTGGATTTACTGTTACCGACCTCGCCTGCCTTTGACTAACGGTTCTGTTTTGCCCTCTGGATTCTGTTTACCCCTTGCACGACCCACGCTACGGACTTTGTTTATGATTCAGCCTCGCCTCGGACACTCACGTTTGCCGGTATTGACCCAACCTGTCTGTTTACGCTCTGTGCGCTTTAAATAAACTGTTGCATTTGAACCCGCACGCTCTCTCGCCTACTCATTCGTGACAATATACACTTTATATTATTAATATGTACTTTTATACAATAAAATAAAATATACATATATTATTTTTAAGAATATATTTTATAAGGTTTATAATTTTTTTTTTACATTTATGTATATTGTATAAAGTTTAAATAATATATTTTTTTAATATAATTTTTAAATGTATAACTTCTTTTTAAATGTATATATTTATGGTCTATTCTCAATATATATTTTATAATATATATATTTTATTTTAAAAAATTATATATATATATAATTTTATTTGTAAAAATATATTTTATTTTTATTCTTAATAGGTTTTATCATTTTATATGTATGTTTAAATGTACATTATATGCATATGTATATAAATATGTACGTGTGTGTACACTTAAAATAATATATTAAATTTTTACAAAATTTTAAATATATATATTTTTTTTAAATATGAACATTTTATTTTTCTTTAAAAAAAACACATAGCTATGTTTTTTACAATGTACAATTTTAATATATCTAATGAATATATACATTCATACAATATATACATATTCCATTAATTATATTTTATTTTATATTGTATCCACAAAGTCAAAACAAATTATAACAATAAAATAAAATAATTACAAATGACTTGCATATTTAAACTCCATATTTACCAGACTGTAAAGGTTAATAAATAAAAACTAGTAAGTCTCTATTGTGTAGATTCTTGATAGAATGATAGAAATATTTTGTGTTGTCTCAAGAAACAAACTTCCACTTCCTGTCATTCCAACTCAAACTCAGCTTCAGCACCCTGTAGGTCGAGGCCAATCCAGTTCACATTCACACTCATGAATTGTATGGGATCCGGTGTTTCAAGTCTGAATTTTGCCCAACCCTGGTGGATGAGAAAGGCCTGAAGGCAAAGCAGAAGGCCGAAACACACCAAACTGCATAATTCTGGCCTCATGTTTTTTTCCAAACAGAGAAATATTGCGAGGTACAGAGAAAGAGAGGGATGAAGGCTGTTTTTTCTTTGCTCCCTTCATTTATTTGCACACAGTCAGCAGGTTTGGCTTGAGTCTGCAGGGAGCGGATCGATGCCGCTTTCTATCGCCCCAGCGCTCTCCTCCATCTCTGACACCAAGATAGTGTGATGATGGACCAGAGAGAGACTCACACAGCATCACTGATGCATCCCAGCGCTACAGCCTCCAGATTAAAGAGAAATCGTAATAATAACAATCATTTTAATTTATTTACATCAGATAAATAATTAAACAAGGAAGGAGCTTTGCAAGAATAATCCGCGGCTTTAAATAATGAAGACAAATCTAAAGAGTGCTAGTTTCGAACACTTTCAAACTATACTTTAACAGACTCCAACACGATCTCATTAGTAAGTAAGCGTGTTTTTTAGTGCATAAATATTTCTGGACACTGATATGTAAAATACTAACATATGGACATCTTATAAAATGAAAAGACTTTTATGCATGATGTACAAATGTTTACAAACATTTATAATAAATGTGATTATTTGAATATGTTTAGCTGCATCACTTTGATTGAATAAAGTGAACGCGTGTATTGAGACGGTTTCATACCGTCTGTGTGATCTGTGACACGTCGTGTGTTAAATTGTAAAATCAACTTGTATTTCACACTTGTTGAGCTCTGATGTTAATTAAATTCATCTATAAAAGAGTGCAAATGTTTTTACTGTTAAAAAATAAATCTGAAGTCTTTCTCTGATTTTATTCCCCATTATTTCTTTTCAAAATGCACATTACATGCCATGTGTTAAATTGTATAATGTTTGTATAAAACTTTTTCACAGCACAGGCAACCAAATCTTACTAGAATACTGCAATTAAAATGGTATTATTGTTAAATAAAATTGTAAATTTTAAACAAAGTTAAAGTGTGGTTAAAATAAATGGTACAACATCAATATATGGTGAAGGTGAAGATCTTTGGCTCTCAAGAGGAATGAAATAAAACTCTCTTGTACCTGTGACTTTGTGACCTAATCGAACTTAGTTAATAATGCATGTGTGATTCCAAGAATGCTGAACTGTCAAACATTAATATGTTAAATTGCTCAAAAGCCTTTTTGGACCAGCCTCGTCTCAGGCAAGCGGAAAGGTTGCACACGGACAGCAGGAGGAAAAAAAAAAAGCAGTGAAGGAAATGCCAAAAACTGTGAGAGGAACCTGTAAAACGAGAGTGTCATAGTTGCCCTTGAGCAAGGTCCACATCTCGCTCCGCTCAGGCGGGACTAAGGCGCTAATATGCACTGTATAAAAAATGTAAGTGGCGTAAATCGTATTAGATTAGGCGACCCGCTGAGTGAATAAATGACAGAATAAAACAATGGCTCTCGAAGGAGGAGGGCAGTGGGGAACGTGGCGTTGCTCGGGGCTGAAATAGGCCTCCAGCTGTTCCCATCATCCTCCATCCACAGCCTCGACCAGGTGTGTGCATGTCACGCTTCTTACCAACTTTCCTGAGTTAAATTAACAGCCCTTATTAGCCTCTTAAAGGGACAGTTCACCTAAAAATGAAAATTTGCCATTAATTTCCTCAGGCCATCAAGATGTAGGTGACTTTTTTCTTGAGTAGAACAGTGAAGAAGGTTGTCACCTGAAACCGTGGTCCTTGGTGATTCACAAAACGTAATTCAGTGGCTGTACGTTTTTAGGAATTAAAAAGCACACCAAGGGACACTAAATTAATTAATAGCCATTGGCTAAGATATTGAGGTCTTATGAAGTGAAACGATCAGTCTGTGCAAGAAACTGAGTATTATTTACAACACTATTACTATGTGGTCTCATGGTCTAAATGTACCTGGGTTCACATTTTAGCGAGACCCAAAATATGTACCAATAAGCACATATCACTGCAGTTTCCAAAAGAAATTAACACTAGAGGCAGTAAAACTCTGACACCTTTTTATTCCTTTTCACACAAGTTTCGATTAATACAGCGTAATTTCTGCACAATTACTTGAAGAATATCATGTTATGACTTCAAAACAATACTAAAATGCTGTGATATTTGAAAACTGATGCTTTTGAACGTTATCATCACACATATCTAGCTTCATATCTATGTGTTTACATAGACACTAGGTTTGGAGTACAGTACAGAGATGTAGCTCCGGTTCAATCCTGTGTAACTACACTTCAACAAAACAGTTCAGATCTGTGTAAAGGGAAGTTGAAATGACACAGTTGCATCAACAAATGCATTTTTATATTAGTTTTGCATTTGTTAACACTATCAGGTAGGTTTAGGATTGGATTTGGTGTAGGGCATATTTCCAACATGATAGAGCATTAACTTCTAGCAACAGTACACAGATATTTCAATTCTGAACCATTGCAATACATACCTACTGTATATCAGCGTAATACAAATGTGCTAGGGTTCACATAGTAAACCTGTGTTTTAGCGCCACTCAGAAATTTCACTCAGATGAGGGTTAGGGGTAAATTTCACTCAGATGAAATTTCTCTCTGCAAACTTGCAGTAAGGCACGTATAAACGGTTTAGCACAAAAAGTGCACAGAGGTACATATTTTTATGAGACCAGGTTGCATTATTACCAGATCCAGAGCCTCAGGCAAACAGTCCGGAGGGATGTCTGGTTCATGAACAAATCATTCTTTTGAATCTGTTCGTTTTAGTGAACTAGATGAACCAGTTAACCAAATCTGAAACAGATTGCAGCTTGGGCAGCACAGATCAACAATCACTCAGTCAATACTCACTTTTGGATGCCTTAGAGTCAATCCTACTCAAAAAAAGAGCAAAAATAGCAGTGTATCTGGTCCTATGATGAATGAATCATTCAGCGCTCCAGCTCCTCCTCACTGTTTATTTAAAAAGGCAAGCTGATGAGGACAAGCTAATTCACTTTATATGCTTCAGACATGTAACACATCCACATTTCACATCATAAGTGTAAACGAACTAGCGAACTGTACAAGTTCATTCAAACAAACTATCCGAAAGAACCAGTTTGCAGAAAAGAATCATATTTCCCTGTTTGCCTGAGGCTCTGGATTATAAGTAATAATTTAGACTTTCTTACACAGACTGATCACTTGACTTCATGTGCCATGTGTATTCCTCTATATGCTTTTTAATTCCTTAAAAACGTGCAGCCACCGATTAGCATTATATGAATCACCAACAACCCATGTTTCAGCTAAAAATCTTCTTAACTGTTCTCCTGAAGAAAAAAAATCTACATCTCAGATGGCCTGCAGGTAAATAAGTAAATTAAGAGCAAATTTTCATTTTTGGGTGCATTATCCCTTAACGTCTTTATTTGGCCAGCAAATTTCCGGAGGGCCACACGAAACGGATCTCTGCTCCCGCTTAGCCAGGTGCTGCAACCGTGGCCTATATATCACGCCATGACATGTCATCTAACAATACGTGTTGTGCCCTCGCTATCCCTCCGAGGCTCGTGATAGCCAGCAGAAGCTCATCTGTAAAGGGCCAGCAGAAAGTCACGGGGTACAAGGAGACTGTGTGGAATATTGTCTGGAATCGTGCTGGTGTGAAAGTGGGGCGAGTTGAGCAGCTCGTGTTCACCTTGAAGCGCTTTAAGTTCGCAAACATTCACGGCAGACCCCCTAACGTGAGCCTCGGGCTGTTCGTGAACAACTGAGGGAAGCTGGGTAGCTCACTGATATATTATTCAGAATTCAGTATGAAATTAGTATTCTTGAAACAGGATTTAAAACCCAGAACAAGCTTTTATCATTACAACCACTAATAAAATATGATTGTGATTAAAATATAACTACCAGAGTTATTGTAGTGAACTAAAACTATAACAAAACCATTCAAACACACACACACACGTTTTCTTTCCTTGAATTAAACTTCAAATAAATAACGATAACTTGTAACTCAATAAATGTTGAAAAAAACAGTCATAAGGATAAATTTTTTTTTAATTGAGTTGTATGTGTCATCTGGAAACTGTGGGTGGCAAAAAAATCTAAATATTAAGAAAATCATCTTAAAAGTTGTCTAAATGAATCTCTTAGCAATGCACATTACTAATCAAAAATTAAGTTTTGATATATTTATGGTAGGAAATGTACAAAATATCTTCATAGAACATGATCATAACTTCATATCCTAATGATTAATAAAAGAAATGTCATTTGACCCAAACTATTATTATTCACTATTGCTACAAATATACATGTGCTACTGATGACTGTTTTTGTGCTGAAGGGTCACAAATAATATTAACAGATACAGATTTTAATAATGTAGAAGTAAATATTGAAATGAACATGTAATAAGTTTTTAAAAAATGCTTTAAAACTATTATCTTTGTTAATTAATTTAACTGATGTAGTTACTTAACGTTTAAAAATTGTAAAGTGTTACCATAAAAAGTATAGTAGTTTCTTACGATGTTACTCAATCTACTGTACAAGGCCGCATGAAGAGAAATGATGTTTCAGTTTGAGTTTGCAGTCTGAATTGAATTTGATGAGAGTAAAATAACAACAATACATGGACAACACATCTTTCATGCCTTTTTGGCTAAAAGACAAATATACACAGTCCAGTTCATGAACAAATGACTCATATGAGCCAGCGACTGGTCACGACTCATGAATCATCAGTCTGAATCAGTATAATGTGCCACTGAGAATCGGTCAGAGTGATTCTTGAATGATTCACTAAACCAAACGTCACAGCTTTAATGAAGACTAACCTGAAATGAACTCAAAACGGTATAGCTCTGTTACAATAAATAGTACAAAATACTTATTATATAATATTACATCAATAATATGGTAACACTTTACAATATGGTTCATTAGTTAACATTAGTTCACCACATTAGTTAACATGAACTAAGAATGAACAATACTTCTATGGCATTTATTAATCTTAGTTCATGTTAATTTCAGAACACACACATATATTATGCAAACAAAACTTTTATTTTGTATGTGATTCATCGCAATTAATCATTTAGCACTAATATATATATATGTATATACACTGTAAAAAATGACTATGATTTTAACAGTAAAAAACTGTGAAAATGCTACAGTAAAAACCTGGTAAATGGTTAATGGTAAATTCCTGTAAAATTTACAGGGAAAAAAACGTAAACTGACATTCCCTGAATTCCCTGCATTGCATTTCAAATTTTGTTTGAATTTGATGCTTCTTCTTAGTTTTTTCTTATCAGTTTTGTTTATTAGGGTTGTATGTTACATGTAATGTTGTTAAATTAATGTTTAT
>JAUCMR010000035.1:20587194-20603611 GCA_032357425.1 Enteromius argenteus | reverse complement strand
CTGAGCTCCTTCTATATATGTTGATATTTAAAAGCTGCTTGTGATGGGCTTTGGTTCATCATGTGACTTTCTCATCACCACCAGCATTTAGTGCTTATCAGTGTATTTCAGAGGTACAAAACAGATTTCAGTACTTTAATAGGTTGCTATATTAACATTATATCAGTTACTGAAATTACGGTATTTAACTGTAAATGTAATAAAACTGTAAAACCGAAAATGTTGTTACCGTATTTTTTACGGTTGAATTCTGTCAACCACAGCTACCAGTTTTTTACAGCGTATATTATATTTTTCATTTTTTATTCTGATTTTAATTATTTTATGTATGTATGTGTATATTTGTGTGTGTGTGTATATATATGTACACACACATAAAATAATCATAAATGGAAACTACCATTGATATTGCGTATTATTATAGGCATATTATTTAAATTATTCCAAAAAAAAAAAAAAAATTACTTAAAGGTTTTCATTGTTGGAAAAAAAGCTTAAAATAAAATCTGCATATTTCAAACTTTTAATATTATGGAAAAATGGAATATATAAATACAACAAAATGACTAAAAATTAAATTAAAATGAAAAATAAAAATAAGAGCTAATTCAAAAAAAAGAAAAAAACCTATAATAACATGCAATAATGCTAAATCATCACTGATGACAGTCAGAACCGAAACCGCTAACGACACCTGATGGCGAGGTTGTGAGGCATTATGGGACGCCGGGGTGTCCCTGTGCAGTTTCCTCTTATGAATTTGATCAAAGCTTTATGAAGGACCGTCACTCCTCTTTCATTCGCCAGTCATTTGCAGTCCACTCAGCGTCTGCCTCCTAATGACGAGTCTCCTATTTGTAGTCATTTCAGGAAAATTCAACGACCTACTTGCCGGGGTCACGCGCAAAATGAACTAGACAAGCATCTTTGAAGATTATGATAATAGATTCGAGGGGAGAAATCTGGATTGTCTTGAAATTCACTAGCACGGATCCTCATCTCATTACCCTCTTGCGTGGCAGCCCATATCAAAAGCGTGATAAAAATACACAGCAGATAACATTAGCATTGTATATTTCCACGCATAATATCCTTTGTCCTTTTTCTTTCCCAGCTAAAAGACATCATATTGGCCGCGTCTTTGAAACGCAGGTTGAATTACACCGAGGGAACATCCTGTTTGAAAGCAGCGTGCACACCCTGATGCCTTTGGGTGGAAAATTATAGCTTTTTTTGCAGCGTGCAGGCGATCTGAAAGGCCCGACGGCGACTCGACGTACTGCGGCGCGGCTTCACTCAGGAAAAGCAAATTCATGCAAATGAGTTTATCTGGGAGCCGTCGAGTCGTGCATTCAAAGGTGTGTTTACCGCTAACAAATTGAAACGTGGAGTTAATAGTAGTGTTCTCGCTCGCTCCCAGACAGACGCTCACTTTTCCCAAAGAAAATATGGACAGAAACAGCTGGCTTGTCTGCGTGAAAAAAACAACAAAAACAAAAGCGGTTGTGAATGTTTTATGAGCGGATCTTCGAGTGTCGTCGCTGTATGTAGAAGGAAATAAACACATTCATTATGAAACACACGTTATGGCCCATAAACCGCTGGAAATTATGGCTAAGTGGGAGTTTAGGTTTGACTCCATGATAACCTCAACAACACATTTAACCCTATAAAGCCTATTCTTTAAAGGTCTTTACATAACAAAACTTTGCTGTTAAAACCTGTTACACACATCTAGTTTAGCTTTCTCTGAAGCCTGTATTTATAATACATTATAATGGTATTCTTGAGGCATTACGATGGATGCATGATGCATTATAAAAAAACCTTATAATGTGTTATAACATCTCATGAATAATCCTAAAAAAACAGTTATAATACATTAAAAAATGTATGTATTTTTGATTATAACTTTTAAGAGTATGATTATTTATAATACACTCTCAGAAATAAAGGTACAAAAGCTGTCACTGTGGAAGTAACTTTTCAAAAAGTATATGTTTGTACCTAAAGGGGCCATTTCGGTACCTTAAAGGTACATATTAGCACTTAAAGTGTACATACTTGAACCTAAGAAAGTGCCATATAGAAACCTTTTGAAAAGGTACCACCCCAGTGACAGCTCTTGTACCTTTATTTCCGAGAGTACACAATGAACACCGTATTAAATCTGTGGTTAGGTGCTGAGTGTTATTTAAGTGTTTCCTGTGAGGCTAATACTAAGGCTAGCTCATGTAAGCTAGCTTATACTTTCAACTGAAAAAAAATGTCATGTTTAACATATAAACCTAAGAGTAATAGTAGACTTAGTTAGGGTAGGGAGAATGTTCACATACTTGCCAAGTATCCTACAGTATACTCAGTATGTCTGTTGAGGAACCATGAAAATAAAGAGTTAGCATAGAGTATATTTAACAGACACACTACTTATACTTATCAGCAGCTGTCTAAAGAGTACCATCAAAATAATCAAACTGATATTATAAAAAAAAGTTCAAAGCAATGTGTCATATCACACATTCACCTGATCTGATATCTGATCTTAAGGCTGTTTGAGAAAAAAATTGTATTGGTATAGTATTATTTATAGTAAAACACAGTAAATAGTATTTTCATAATTATGTATTATGTTAAGTAGCATTTGTCCGTTTAAAGTAAAGTAATAAGTAAAATGGCAAGATATGAGACTTATAATGCATTATAACTATGAGAAATATAATCCATTCATCTCTCAGTCATCGTTGCATTGCATTATATGATTTGATCATCAAACTAAGCATCTAAGCATCCTCTCAAGATCTATTATTGGAGATAAAGTGATGACTGATTTATAGAATTTTATGTATTTTAATTTTGTGTAGTCTATTATATGTCCTTAATTGACAATCAGGATTGCTTACGTTTGTCTATATAAATGAAATTGTCTACACCATATAGCATATTTTTGCAAAAACAGAGATGTTTTTTTTTTTTGTATCATACTACGTGAGCCATGAAAGCATGGTGCATCAAATATGATACTCAACAATAATCACATATGCAAATTTCTAATAAATATTATCTAAAACTTGCATGAACACTAACACATGTCCGGCTTTATAGGGTTAAAACAACCATGGCTTATTATTCCATGACACTGAAATCAGCAGACCACAGAAATCTACTGAAAACTGATTAAATCGTCTAAAAATGAACTATTTGAATGTAAAAAACAGAGGCAACAACAATCATTCCACTCAAACACAAAACAAAACACTTCATGTTGCTTTAGTCCCATTGTTTCATACAGAAAAGCTGTAATTGCTCTAAACAACATACTAAAAATGACTGGATTTTCTGGAATGTAAGTTGCTCTTTTTTATCACTATACTGTATCAAGCCCACATGGCACACACATGTTTACAAATAAACAGATTTTAAAACTAATAGTGATGCCAGTCATTAACTAGTTAATTAGTTTGGAGTGTTACTGCAATTAAGCTATTGAAATATATTGGAATAATTTTTTAAGTGGCTTATTCAAATTATTTTTTTTATTTATATATATATATATATATATATTTTTTTTTTTTTTACCTATACTTCTGTTTGGTTCTCATTCTGTTCTATTTTTTATGTTTTTGAAAGAAGTCTCTTATGCTCACCATTTATTTGATTTAAAAAAAAACAAAAAAACATTAAAAACAGTAAAGCTGTGAAATATTTAACATTTTCAAATAGCTGTTTTCTATTTGAATATATTGTAAATTGCAAATTATTCTTGCGATGCACAGCTGATTTTCAGCATCATTACTCCATTCTTCAGTTTCACATGCTTCTTCAGAAATCAATCAAATATACTGATTTACTGCTCAAGAAACATTTCTGATTATTATTCATGTTGAAAACCGTTGTGCTGCTTCATGAGGAAACTATCATACATTTTATGTTTTAGAATTTTCTGTTGAATAAAAACAGCATTTATTGGAAACAGAATTTTATTTATTATAAATGTCTCTACAGTCACTTTTGATCAATTTAATACTTGCTTACATGCTTAATACTGCCTCTTTAAAAAAAAATCCTTACTAACTTCAAACTTAAATGGTAGTCTTTTTTATTTTCCTCTCAACAACATGATTTCTGGTGAGACTTATTTTCCAGAAAATACCATAATAATAATAACATACCGTTATTTTAGTACCCACTAAAAGCCAATAACAGATCCAGCACAAAGTTAATTAGTTTGATTTAAACCATGACTGTTTAAATTCAGGAGTCGTTTTGACTGATTCTTTAAAAGAACCAGCTCAAAAGAATCATTTGTGCGTGAATCAATCACTATTCAGATCAGTATCATTGACTTGAACAGTCAAGTCCGTTTTACTGTATGTGCATTGTGCTTTACACAAAGCATATTATTAGTACAAAATATTGCATTAATGTACCCAAGAAAACAGCCACTGTATAGCATGCAACAAACACGCTTCGGTCTGATATACTTTATGATGCATAATTAAATATGCAGTTCTGCAGCAGATCCCAAAGTTCATTTAGGCTTTTTATCATCTCTAGATGAGGCTCCGGTAAATAAGGATGTTGACAGAAGCCTGTGTGGGTCCAGCAGGAGTCTGGGTCGCTCGCTGCTGAGGGGCGTAAAGTGGCCAGGTGCTGTGAAGCGTGAGGCTCAAGAACCGGCAGAAGATTAAAGGAGGGCGTAAGAGCCATCGAGCCTCGGCCGGACTCCAGCTCGTGTCCAGGAGCAGCATGCAAGTGGAGCTGTCAGAAAAGATGAGCCGGATTGCTCTGATGCTGCCTTTGAACACATAACGCCAGCTCAGTGTGTCAGACCAATGACAGACCAGCGTGATCGCATTAGCAGTGCTGTTATTTGTACATAAACTGTGGTTCAGGCACACATACAAATCATGCATTTAAATAGACTATACCCTTCAGAGATGTGCTCATCCTTTGAGGATCAAAACTCATATTCAATTCCATCTATATAATAACTGTATCGAATTGCAATATTTTAATTACATTTTTGTACTTATTTAAATCTATATTTAAAAATTGTATTTATTTAACTGCTAATGTATCTACCAACTTAAAATAAAATAAATAATAAAATCAAACTGCCATATAAGTATTTTATTTATAAAAAAAAAATATTAAAATGCTATTAAAACGTATGTATGTATAAGATTTACTTATTTCTATATTTCTATATTTAATATTAAATGAGTAATGTTTAACACCATAACAGTTTATGAATTTGCCAAAATAAAATTAAACAAATTCCAATGACCTTTACTACATTGGTAATTAATTTGGGTATAAATCTGCCATTTAAGTCTATATTTTATATTTAGTTATTTTATATTTACTAAATATAATACTTATATTTAATATTAATATTAAATTATTATTAAAACAAAAACATTATATAAAATTGTTATAAAAACAAAATAAAATGCAGTAAAAATTCCAATGAACTTTGCCACATCTGTAATTAATTCAGGTATATATCTGCCATTTAAGTTAGTATTTTCTATATAATATTTGTATTAAATATTACTTATAATTAATATTAATATGACATTATTATTAAAACAAAAACATAACATAAAATTGTTATTAAAAAAAAAAAAATATATATATATATATATATATATATATACATTGTTTTTTAACAATATTTGTATTTAATATTACTTATATATAATAATAATGATATTAAATTAGTATTAAAACGAAAACATAATATAAAATAAAAGATAAAATCAAATAAAATCAAATAAAAAGTGTCAATGACTCTTTAATGACCTCTGTGTCTCACTGTCTATCCAAACATATGAAAATGCACTTACGAATGAGCCTGAAAAACCCTCAACTCCTCCAACAGAGAGACTGGAGCGAGAATGATTTAAATAAGAAACGCTGAGCTTCTCCTTCCAGGATACCCAGCCCAGATAATGCTAATGATGTCCTCTGGGATACGGCATTACCGGGACATGCATCTCCATCCTTGGGGAACCCCTCTTATAGTCTTTTCTTCTCTGGCCCGAGATAACATACGGCAATCATGTTCTCATAATGGCATTAATTTTTAGATAAGATGACTAACGTAAGATGACTATCTCAGTGAACAGTTTCATTTTGCCATGATCCAAAAAAACCCTGGTTCTTTGTACAGAACGAGTGAATTAATTTTCGCAAATGAACTCTAATAAACTGTAAAATAATACAAAAAATGTAAACATTGCTTATGACAGCTGCATCCCGCAAACAAAACTGAAAAAGCACTGGAGAAAAGTGCACAATTCAATCCAGATTAGCTGAATTAATACACAACAAACAAGTCAAAGTGCACAGAGTCCCACCAGGTAACTAAACTGAGTTTGAAAGGTAGCGGGATGATATTATACGAACGCTTCTGGATACTTCTGCCCACTCTCGCTAAATTTAGGCCACGTTCCTGCAAGCGCTGTAAATTAAATCTCACAACAGCAATGAGCGGCTTCTCATGTTTATATTAACATCTTAGCTTTAAAATTAAGGATGAAAAGTTGTAAGCTAAAATGAAAAGAGAAATTAAACTATATTTCAATTTAATTATTTAACCATCTGTAAGACGTTTTAATACTGACCATCTGCTTTAGAGGAAAAAAGACAACTTTTGAACAATTCATTAACAGTCAATGAACAGGTTCATTGAACAAGACTGAAAAAAGCAAATACTAAACAAACAGCAAATTTTCAGTTTAAACACACTATTCAACATAAAATTTGACGTATTATATTAAAATGTGTAAATGTACTTTTTTCAGTATTTTGTGCTGTAAACATTTAACAATAGCCATAAAAGCAGAGCTAATGAATTTTATACCACTTGTATAAATGGTATTAAATATTATATATATTACATTATGTATATATTTAAAAGCAAATAAAATTAGTTATTCCTAAGGCATTTTATGAAGTAAACATTTATATGACTTTTATCTAATCTGTATTTAATAAATAAATCAGTTCTTAAAAAGAACTGCTTTTTCTAACTTATACAATAGTATTTATATATTCCAAATTTAATTAACTATTTCATATTTGTTAATGATGAAAAGTTGTGAGCTGAAATGAAAGGGGAAATTAAACTATATTTCAATTTAATTAAAATATTCAATATATCTGAAAGAAGTTTATTTTAAGACACAATTATGGCAAAAAAATATATATAAACACATGTATATATTTAAGAAAATATGTTGTCTGCAGATTAAATTTAAATATTTATATTTATATATTGTATGTGTGTGTATTTCTATATACACAGCCTAATAAATATAGTACACACACATATTATGTAAACAAAAACTTTTATTTTGGATGTGATTCATCGCGATTAATCCGTTTACAGCACTAAAAATAGCCATAGAAAAATAACTTTTGCAAATAAACTTTTATCTCATCTGTATTTAATAAATAAATCAGTTCTGAGCTGAAATAAAAGGGCAAATTAAACTTTATTTCAATTTAATTAAAGTATTCAACCGTCTACAAGAAGTTTCAACGCTGACCGTCTGCTTTAGACACAAAAGAGAAGACATTTTTGAACAGTTTATGGTGTACAGTTATAGTTTTTGAACAGGTTCACTGAACATAATTGAAAAATGTGTCGGACTTTACATGCACTATTACAAAAACGCTAAATTTAAATTTAATTGCACTATTCATCCATCTGTAAAAAGTTTGAACACAGACTGCCTGCTCTAAACACAAAAGAGTAGATACCTGTGAACAATTTATGCTGTAAAATAATAGTTTTCCAACAGGTTCATTGAACAGGATTAGAAAATGTGCAAATGTGTCAGACTTCAACACTACAGGAAACCAGATTTCATATGCATTAATGAAGAAAAAAACAGCAAAATAGCCATTTTTAACTTCTGGAACTGGTGAATTATTCATGGGCTTCTCTCTGACTGTCCGTTCCCGGCAACAACTGTTCAGAAAACCGCCCACTTCCACCCACAGCTCGGAAAATGAGTCCCGCGCCGCAGCTAATCTAACCGGGTTACGCAGACCTCTAATTTGAGCGGCCCGGAGCACATGAAGTACATGAAATTAGCTGCAGGTAAAACAGCTTACATGACACATCAAGCACTGTGAAAATTAAAAAACTGACGCAACATAGAGGAAAGTTTCTATATGGCACTTGCAGGCAATATTTAATACAGGCCTTCAAATAAAAGTGCAAATGATCTGTATTTAATTTACAAACACATCTGCCATTAAATAGATTTATTAAGTCATTTTAAAAAATATTTTTTAATAATAAATTAACATGTTTTCTAAGCTATTTTGTGCTGTAAATAATTAATAACATTTATAAAAGAATGCTTTTATTCAGCAAGAATGCATTATATAATTTTAGCATTTCAATTTTTAACAATCCTCTTTCTCTTTATTTTTAAACGCATGTGTATTTTCGAAGCCCCCTACAAAATATGGGTAGTATTTGTCTCCTAAACCTAAAGGCAAACATTTATGCAGATAGATAAGATTTTAAATCAGTAAAAATATGAATCCACATGACAGCTACAGTAACTGAGAGTGACAACAGAAGCAAAAGCAGCAATTAATCCAGTCAAATTTAAAACAATGATAGTATTTGAATAATAATTAACATTAAATGTTTTCAAAGTTTTCTTTTGAACTTTCCATTCATTAATAAATCATTAAAAATATGAAGCAGCAGAACTGTTTTCAACTTTGCATCACAGGAATAAATAATATTTTAATATATATTCAAATTTTAAAAAAGAGTTACTTGAAATTGTAATATAATTTCACAATTTTGCTGTTTAAATAAACGCAACAGACGGGACTTTTTTCAAAACATAAAAAGCAGCACCAATGATGCAAAAGTGTAGAAATATCTGAGAATGCAGTAAATAATTTTTCCACAACACTCTCCAGCTGTTTTGACCTTCACTGAATACCGTAACTAAACCTAAATTTCTCGATGTGCAACCTGCTGCACCTTCATTATGGATTTCGACCTTTTTGCCAAGATTCTGAGCAAAATAACAGTCGGGGGTTCGAGTGCTGCTGGCATCACATCTAACATAAAAGCAAAATGAAATCAATAAGGAGAGTCTGATCTCACAAATGGCTCAGAATCACAATGCGTTTCGTGATGCGAGGATCCAGAACACACGAGCTTCTGTAACACTCCCACTTTATCGATTCCAATCAGGACATGAAGCATTTAGAGCCCTAATCCCCTCCTAACAGCGCTCTATACCACAATTAACCCAGAAAAGCCTGCTCTCTTATATTTGATGTGCAAATTTCGAAGGCCTCTAATGATCCACATGAACAAAACTTTGCTGAAAAACCTGTTGCACACAATCTCCTCTGGTTTTTAGCAAGTAGAAAGTCTTTTAGTAATATTGTACAAGCATCCACCTTCATCCCTTATCGCTGGGAAATCTGTACTGATTTTATGCAAAAATGACTTTTATACTTTTAAATAAACACTTAGTGGACTAAAGCAACTTAGTTGTACTTGATTATCCTTTTTCTTTCTTTTTTTTCATTCAAGTCTCAAATCTTATCATTGGGTTTTAGAGGAATATGTTCATCTCTCGGTGACCATTGTATAGCATTGCATTATATATTGCTTTTTATTAAAAATATAGAATGAAGACTCCTTCATTCAAATAATTCTTTAAATATTATTTTAAGGTATCTGCTATACTGTTATTAAGATCTAATTGATTTCCATTGCAAGCATCGGAATGTAATCTTACTTTTTGGTCATATAAATTTCAGCATCTGTAGCAAATTGCTATTTTTGTTCAGTTTGGTCCTCTGAATAAAATTGGTCTGTTTTTCCTCCACATTTTCACTATAATCACATTATATGAATTATAAAATCCTGGTGGATCAAATACGATACCTAATAAAACAAAAAAGAAAAAACGTATGCAAACTTGCATATTATGTTTTGTATAAAGATTCAATAAAAGTAAATAAATACATACATACACTGGAAAGTACCTGCATTTTTTAAGTACTACAGAAATTACTACTTTTCAGTTCAGCAAAGATGCATTCAATTGATCAGAAGCGATGGTAAAAACATTTATAATGTTTCAAAAGATTAAAAAAATAATAATTCTGACTGTCAGTATAGTGCTCAAGTACTACCGCTACTTTAAATTCTAAGCAAGGAAATAAATAAATAGTGGAAATGATCTGATGTTTTTTTTTACTTATCCATTTAAACCATATAAACATATAACTATTCATTTTTTTTATTTAATTTTTTATTCATTTTCTTTTATTTAATATTTTGTATTCAGCAAGGATGCATTTAATTGGTCAGTAGTGACGGTAAAGACATTAATAGTGTGACCAAAGATTACATCCTTTCCATTTGTTCACCTGTCAGGCTTTACAGGGTTAACAGTGTTCTACTACCACTGTGTACTACCTTGTTTTGTATGATAAGTTCTTAAGAAATCCGGCACGCCGCCATTTCCTGTTCCCTCAGAAGCCTGCGAGACAAATAACAACAGATTCGGTAAAGATCTGCGTATCGACTGGTGCTTTGGAGTGCATCCCGGAGTATTACTCCGCAGCTGTGCCGAGATCCTCGCTCCCCAGAGACGGGAAACCCTACTGCCTCGTCTGGCCCCAGAGCTTTCTCTGATGGTAATTGACTGCAGGGTCTGGGTCTCTGTCGGCACCGCGCACCTTTAGCATCTCATTTGGAGGATGGCAGCGCTGTGTGCTCTGAATGTCACACTCTCCTTGGGATAATCGATGAGGGCGATCAGATAGCGGACACCTGAGGGACGGCTCTGGCAAGGCCGGGCCAAGGACTGAACCTGCGTTGATTAGTCATCAGTCGAGGCGCGATCGATAGCTTGCTTTCCATTGCTAAGCATCGCCACCTACGCTTTTAGAATCCCTTTTTGGGAAAAATGTGGGAAAGATAAGGCCGCTTCCTCCAGGTAACGCTTGGCGTGTCAAGGAAACCTTTCTTACTTGTTTAAGTCAGCAGTTTTGTTTACTGAAGCCCACACCAGATCTGCACCCACTGAAAGCTCTGCTGATGTCCGCGAGACATTTGCAAAGTTACACACATCCCACACTTCTTGTGTGTTTGTTTATGAAATACTTTTGCTAATTTGATTATGATTTCTGCCTGTGAAGAGCCGAATATAACTGTGAGGTAGTAGAAATGTGTTCACTTACTATGTCATTATACCATGGTAAAGCAAGGTGTTAATGTGAAAATGTGTTTACACTGATGAACATTTTATGTTAAATATTTAGGTAGGCTATGAACTGTTCGGTAATTTGTTTTGTGTCCATCAAGTTCCAAATAAAAATGTAAATAATCAAACATTATTAGTGTCATTTATAAGTGTATTTTATTTCTGAAGTAACCTATTTCATTTTATTGAATTAGCTAAAATAAATAAATAAATACCACATAATTATCTGATATATAAAACTAATTTTTGACAATATTTAGATAAAAAAATGTCTGCAAAATACATTATTTTAACTACTGTTTAAAAGTTTTAAACTGGTATGTTCTTCTGCTCACCAAAGTTGCATTTATTTGATTAAACATACAGAAAAAACTGCAATATTATTACAATTTCAAATAACTTTTTAAAATTTAAATATAGTTTTAAAAAATATTTTATTCCTGTTATCAAATTTGAATTTTCAGCATCATTACTCCAGTCTTCAGTGTCACATGATCCTTCAGAAATCATTCTGATATATTTATTTTATGCTCAAGATACATTTTTTATTACTATTAAATGTTAAAAAGCATTTGGTGCTGCTTCATATTTTGTCTTCAGCATCATTTTTGACCAATTTAATGCATCTTTGCTAAATAAAAGCACTAATTCCTAAAAAGAATAGTGTTGCACATTTAGCCTAAATTCTACATTTTTGTCTTTTCTGTCACTATTAACCAAATGAATGCATCCGTGCTAATAACTTCCTTGATGAATCAGCTGTTGCATAGTAAAAGTATATTTTATTTCTGAAGTAGCCTATTTCATTTAATTGGATTAGCTAAAATACTTAAATACAGCATAATTTCTTTTATTTTTAGATGCAAAATGTCTGCAAAATATTCTGCATAATTCTGTAGATTTCCATGTGAAAAACAATACAACAGAAGTCTTTTCTTCAGTGCATCTCTGCTATGCTTTTATATGCATCTAAAGTGCACTGGTGTGTGTCAGCGAGCCGTGAACACATTAAGCACGGCGTGATTATTGATAATGAACTGAGAGGAACATTTAATTGGAATTCTTGTACGCATTAATAATCAGATCATATTAAAGATTAGTCAAGTCTGTGGTCATTATCTCACGCTTTCTATATGCCATGAATCAGCATAATTCACGCCACAGCCCGGAAGAAATCGCAGGAAGTACAGACTCATTTTGGACTTTTCACATAAACAGAAGATCTAATGATCAGAGTCATTTATCAAGCCCGATTCATTTGACAAGGGTGTTGGCTCTGCTTTATTTCACAGCCCTGCCAATAGGAGACGTGCCTCACCTGCATGTCCTGCGCCTGACGACAGCTCATGCAACAGAAAGGGTCAGAAATAATAATGTCCAGCACATCATATTTCTGATCCGCAGCGTGCTGAATTATACGTTTCTTCAGTGGCATAATCATGTGTTGATCGATGACTAAGCCCAAACAGGGAGGAAATTATATTTTTACTGTCCTTTTAAATCATGAATGGAATATTTCATGCTTTCTTCACGTTCTCAGTCTCTTTGTAAAGTGAACATATCTGCAGGCAGCAATTACAGAGCCGAGCACATGCTGGAATGCCCATTGTAAGGTCACAATGTGCAAATGTATTGCAGAGATATGCCTCTATTTAAAGTCTTCATTAGGGTTTTATTAAGATGAATTGCAAAAGAATCTATTTAGTTTTGAGTTCTGGGGGGGTTTTTGAATATGATTTTAGGCAAATCAAAGGAATAGTTCACCCAAAAGTGAATATTTCGACGAAAATGGCCATCCAAGATGCAGATGAGTTTGTTTCTTCATCAGATTTGGATGAATGTAGCATTCCATCACTTGCTCAGCAATGAATGCTCTGCAGTGAACGGGTGCCGTCAGAATGAGAGTCCAAACAGCTGATGAACACATCACAATAATCCACACCACTCCAGTCCAGCAGTCAATGTCTTGAGAAGATAAAAGCTGCATCTTTGTAAGAAAAGAAATAATCTTTATTATCATTTTTAACATCTTAACTGTTGCTTCCAGCTAAAATAAAAGCCTTTATGGACTTACTGTATGGCTTCCTCCAGTGAAAATGTCATTTGGTCTGAGCCAGGAGAGAAATCTGCACAGATCAAGCACCGTTTAAAAGAGAAAACAGTCCAAAATCACTCTAAACAAATAAATCTGTTGGTTTTGATGTGAAAGACAACAGGAAATGCATAATTTTTGACACGGTTGAATTGATTTGTTTATTGCAGAAGCTCATTCTGACGGCACCCATTCACTGCAGAGCATCTATTGGTGAGCAAGTGACGGAATGCTACATTTCTCCAAATCTAATGAAGAAACAAACTCTTAAATGGCCTGAGAGTGAGTTAATAATAAGCATAATCATTTTTATTTTTGGGTTCAATAATGGTGAATCTGATCAAAACAGCCCAGTCTCACAGCAATTTGTACATACTTTACGAGGTGGCTAATTCGTACAAACTCACTTGTACAAATTCATATGATTTTTGCTAAATCGTACGTATTTTACGAGTTGCCAGTTCGTATGAATTTGTACGAATGACCTAAACCTAACTTAGCCCCTAAACCTACCCGTCACTGAGGTTTAGACAAATCATACAAAATCGTACAAGTGAGGTTGTGCGAATTTATACGAATTGACGAAAAGACTGTGTTGAATTAAATGGTGTAAAACGGTTGAAATTACATTACCTGAAGAAGAAGAAGAAACAAAACAAGAAAACAAAAGCTAAATATTTGTTTTAAATTTTTTTCTAGAAACTTTATTTAACAAGGATGCTGAAGTGACAGTTGAGATAAATAAATAAATAAATATGTTACATGAATATTTTACAAAACATTACTGTTTCTAATAAAGCTGTTTTGAAGGTTCAGTTCTTCAAATAATCCTGGAAAAATAAATGTATCATGGTTTTCAAAGAAATACAAGGCGGCACAACTGTTTTCAACATTGGTAACAATCAGAAATATTTCTTGAGAAGCAAATCAGCATATTAGAATTTCTGACGGATCATGTGACACTAAAGACTGGAGTAACGATGCTGAAAATTCAGCTTTGATCACAGGAAAAGATTTTGTTTTTAAATGCATTCAAATAGAAAAGAGTTCCTTTAAATTTGAATAATATATCAACATATTGCAGCTTTCCCTGCATTTTTGATCATATAAATGCACCTTTGGGTGAGCATAAGAGACTACTTATGAATACAATAAAAAATCCTGCCAACCCCTAAACTCTAGTGTATCTCGAATCAAGTTTATTTTTCTCCCTCCACCGACAAATTGTTGTTTTTCTAGTTTGAAGCATAAATCTTTAACAATTTGCCAACGGGGTCAGAAAAATAAAGTCATCTCAAGACAAATCTTCTGAAAACATGTCATAACACACTATATTATGCAATTTCGCTCCTCAAGTAAATGCATCTTGCTTTAAGGATATTTAGATCGTTTTTCTTTGAAAACAATAGAAAAGCAGAGATTAAGATACAGAAGCACACCTTCTCAGCTCCGTCTCTAAGCGCACAAGTGTTTTCTGTCAGTCTAAGTGACCCATTTATTTGGGCTGTGTCTTGTTCCTGGTGTTCATGCTAATGACTGAGGGGGGGAAGGTTGGTGACTCATATGTTTAACAGCACTGTCAACATCCTCTCATTTTCAAGCCCCCGCATTCTCCCTCTCTATTCTCTAACACTCTCCTATCTCTCGCCGTCATTTCTGCCCCCGCTCAATCAATACAGGTCAGCAATAATGCATGAGTCAAGCCAGGCTTCTCCGCTCAACCAATCCTGTCCTTCTCTGTATGTTGCTGCTGTCGAACATCATGCTTCCGTTTTGTACCTTCATGCATTTCCCCGAAACCACCTGAATGTATTTCCAGACATCATATTTCTTTCTGCAGCCCGAAGTGCCGCGAGGGAAAATCTGGAAATTATTTTCCATCTGTGTTTAACTCAACTCTCCCTTGCTTTCTTCTCAGCTAACAAATGTATTTTCTACAGACATTTTGCTGCATTTGGGTTGTAGGATTGTTAAAATGTCAAGTTTTACTGAATGCTATTCATGCATGCACAGTGGAGGGGAAAAGTTCACCGAAAAATAGCATGAATGTAAGAGGTTTTCACACGCTGCACTATACTTATGGTGTTTTTGACGGTTTTGTTTTTTTTTTTTGCTCGACAGCTACTCATTTATATCAGTGGTATAAAAAAAATGTTGCATTCCACCAAAAGAAAATTAATTTAAATTAAATACAAAAAGAAAAGAAAACGAAAGAACAGAAAAGAAAAAATGGTTTTGTAACAACATGAGAGTTAGTAAATGGCCCAATCAAAATTAATGCTGTTAACTAAAACTAAAACTAAAACTGAATGTGAAAATAAAACCATAACTGGAAATTAAATAATTATTTGCTAAAAAAAAATAATAATACAAAAATAAAACTATTTCAGCTAGTGGTCAATGCAACATTTCTCGATTAAAATTATGTAAATTGTGTAAAATTACTAAAACGGAAATAAACAATTAACACAAGTATATAGCTAAATAGACATACATAGAAAATACTAAAAACAACAAAAATACAACAAATTTACTAAAACAACTATATTAAAATTAAAAACTGGTTTAAAATATTAATACAAAGCTCTGGAAGAATCAAAGCTTAATGCAAAATTAATTTGCATGGAAACTCAAATTAAGAAAGTGGTTTTCACCCGATTTTAAGTTAATAAATTGAGTTTTATTTCTAAACCTGGAAAAGCCACTTAAAAATATGCTATGTGCTTTTAATGAATTTTCTTTTTATGAGAATCTTTAAAATATTATGGATATTGAGTATACTGCTTTTTTATTAATTTTATTTATTGTGGTATAATTTAAAAGAAAATACTACTTTAGTGTTTCTACTTCAAAACGTAACTTTTAATACAATATTACATAAATATGATCAGTAAGTCATGGCAACTTATGTTTTTACATTAGCATTGTAACATATTTTAGCTTAATAAGGGAAATATAGATATATAAATAATTACTAATAATTATTATTAATTGCAATTATTTATATTAGCTGCCAGTAGTAACTGTAGCAGAATTACCATCAACTAATCTGTTC
>JAUCMR010000035.1:20521477-20553449 GCA_032357425.1 Enteromius argenteus | reverse complement strand
ATTACACAATGACACAGGAAGGACCAAATATGGGCAAGACAAGCACATGGGGACAAAAGCACATGAAAACACAGACAAAAAGAAACGTAAACAGACACAGACTGTGACATTTATAGGTTATCTACAAATATTTTAAGGTTAGTGGTAAATACATACATGCATACATATATGCATGCATAAAACATTTACTGTATGCATTTGCCACATGCTTTTATCTAATGATATTTGGAGTTTTTGGGGTTTTTTTGCTTGGGAGCTTAAATAACTTATATTTCAAGAAAACATCTTAAAGTTAAGGTGGAAAATGTGGATTAGTAATAAAAGTAGCTGCAAAACTTTATGTATGATGTTCCAAAATATAAATAAATAAATAAAACAGAAGCCAATTCATTATGGGTGATCTAAAAAATTTTATATGGTCGGCAGTAAAAAAAAAAAAAAAATACACTTATGCATTTGGCACATGCTTTTTTATAAAGCAATTTAAAGTTTGTTCAAAGACAAACTGCATGCTTTAATGATGCTTGGAAACGTAAACAACTTTTATTCCAAGAAAATGTCTTTACCTTAAGGGTGCAAATGTGGATTAAGAATAAAAGTAGCAGTGAAATTTTATGAGATGTTAAAAAAGTAAATATTTTAGAGATGAACATACACACACATATTTATGCGTTTGGCAGATGTTTTATCTAAAGCCAGTCATAGTTTTTCATAGTTGAATGCTTTGGTGATGCTGTAATTTAAGGTTGCAAATGTGGATTAGCAATAAAAGTAAAAGCCTTTAATGCTGTGACATACGTTAGAGCAAATGCTCTCAGGCTGTTGTCAAACTAGTTGATTTCTGGGTCCAAAATGTGTTCCAATTCGTGAATACATCAATATCAATACTATCGGCAGCTGTTAACCAGTTAACAATTCAAGAGAAGATGCCAGTTTGATGTGTCATTAATATTTGTCCCTGGTTTTCTGCCCTAAACCTAACATGCACACAATGACATTTACAGTACTGTATCTGCATACAAAGAAATGCAAGGGCAACAAGAAATGTTTATACTACAACAGGCAAATTACACATCATTAATACTTGCTTCAGTTAGTCCACATGAGCAAACTGGGCTCTGACGTCAAACAGACTTGAGTCTGCTGCAAAAGTTCTCGTGTGAAAGCGCCCTTAGATACCCTGCAGGGACTTATTGTGTTGCAGTGTGATTAGTATTCACAGTGAAAACAAAATGTCGAAGCAAAATATGCCCTGCAAGACAAACAGAACAAATGCAATCTCTCTCTCGCTCTCCCCATTTAAAGCAATTAGTCTTAAAAAGACAATTAAAGAGATACCGATTCATGGCTCGTTTTTAGAATAATAACAGAACTCTCATTTATGATATTTTGTTAACTTTTTGACTCGTCTAGGTCAGTCAAGGCCACATCATTTTAATTCGATTACATAAAGGCCGTTAAGCAGCCTCTGTCGTTTCAGGGCATCTGTGTTGGGTCAAGGGGAAATGGTGATGCATGTTGCACTAAAGTGTAGGTCACGTGACCTGCTCAAGGGTACAAAACCAGGGCAATCCCACTGTGCCATTGTCGAATACGACCTGGTAATGTTGAGGAAAGAATGAGCTAATGGAACTAAACACGTTCTGAGAACAGGAACCCCTCTGCCTTTGATGTAGAGACTAATGAGTCTTTTGCATTCTTGAGACATTTGCATAAAAGTGCCATGGTTGGCACCAAGGTACAGCGATGGTATCAGACATGGTACTTCAGCACAACTAATAATTGATAAAAACTGAATTCTGGTTCCTCAAATAAGCTTCCAAGTGAACAGATCTTAAAGGGACCATCTAAAGAACCTTTTTCAGTGGAAAGATTCCATGCATGTTAAAAGTCAAAGGCTATAGAGAACCTTTATTTTTAAGAATGTACACTCAAGATTCTTTTTTGGAATCTATGATTCCGCGAAGAACTTTTAACATCCATGGAATCTTTCCATTCCACAAAAGGTTCTTTATAGAAGAAAAAGATTCTTTAGATTATTAAATGGTATTATCTAAAGTTTACTGAGGAAATGTGAAGTAAGAATTACTTTCAAGCAATTTCCACTCAAATTGTGCTAGTAGATTTTAAAAAAAATAAATAAATAAATAAATTTTTGGATGTATACTGAAATAGTTTTTTCTTGTTAAACATACTCCAACAATCTTTATTTAGAATATGTTTTACTGTGTTGGCTATTTTTTTTAATTATATGAAAACTGCAGATCGCCAGAGTCTAATTCTGTTACAAAGACAGATGTGATGTGTCAGGACCTATTTTAGTGATATCTGTCAGGTAATATGATGTGTGATATTCAAAAACAAAGTGTTTCAGTATTTTTAAAGAGAAGCCATTTCTTTATGGGCGCTCTAAAAATATTCCATGAGGTTGAAGGTATAAAAATATATATTTATGCATTCGGCAGATGCTTTTTTTGGCAGCACAAAGTGCTTTTTGTGACCAGCTGACAAAGTTACTCAAGTAAAAATATATTTGGGTTAGTGAGATTTTTCACTTCAAACTTAGATGGATGGATGGAAAACGAAAAAAATAATCAATGCTGGAAAGGGCAGCAACTGTGAGCGAGTGTAAATTATGTGGTCAGTACATATCAAATTATCAGACGCCTGAATCAATTTCCCTTGTGCAGAACTGCTGAATTGTGAGAAAAAAACATAATGAGTTTCAGACAGATTTTCCCCTGAGCAAACATCATCAGCACTGTTGAGTCTGAGGGAGAACAAACTCTCAGGGTGTCTAGTTTACCCCTCCCACCATCCAAAACACACGCTGACATGAAAATTAAAACATGCTCTTCACTCACACAATGTCTCATGTCCTTCGATGTATCCATTTTGTGAGCTTTGCAGTGTTAAAAGACCATTATATACAGTACTCACCTGTATTCTGTCATTTTTCTAAGGAACACAGGAGAAATCTGCATGCATAAAATAGCTGAACGAAGATTCGTCTAAATAAATAACAACAGAATTTTGATGTTTGCATGGGCTGTTCCTTTAATCTCACATTGATCTGTGCATAAACAGCACTGTCGTCAAATAATGAAAATCCATTCTGATTAACAGGCCATTTATGCAAGCTCTAATAGGTGGCTTGCATGCACTGAAGTGCATTTTTGTGCATGCAAGGAGGATAAGAGACATTTTACACATTCTCAGTTCTCTGTAAGAAATTTGGTGCCTACATGGAGAAAAAACTCCCCCCACAGGGCAAGAATGATTAAATTTGTGTTCATCATAGTAAAGGGCTCAAAAAGTGGAATCAAACATCATTTCAAAGCAAGTATTCATCCATTCACAGCACACTGAGAGCTATTATTCCATCCCTGATGCCCCATGCGTTCTCTGACAGATCAATAATACAACAATAGTACTCCAAACCCATACGAATCACCCAGCGGTGTCTGGTTTTCTTCATCTTTCTGATATTAACCATTTCACCAAGTATGACAGTGTCAGAACGATGAAAAAGATGAGAGCTTGGAAGTAGATGTCAAACACAGATCACACAGCCCTTTTTCAATAGTTAGTGTGGAAACCGCAGCAACGCTGTGAGAATATCATCAGGTTTGCATAAAGACCATTTACTGGAAATATATTAAGCAATTTACATCATCCATTTCAGAGAGAATCAAAGGCAAGGAATTGCACGTAAATAATCAGCTTAAACCATACTCATCAAGAATCGGGTGGACATGAATATCGGGCCATCTGCTGGACCTCTAAAGAACAGCCACGAACACCAACAATAAATGTCTTTTCAACATTAAAATTACAAAATTATAGGCCTAAATAAAAATTAATCTTCAAATAATATATACTAATATAAGAACTATTAATTTTACAATATTAATATATCCACAACAGCATTAATAAATAATCATAATGAGCCATTATTAATATTAAATTATCATTATTGTTTGCATATTGCACTTCAGCCACTTAAAAGCAAAAATAACCATTATCGGTTTCTGAATATCGGTTGTGCCGATAATGCCACCTGCTGGGCCTAAAGAATATCCACCAATTACAGAACTGTCTGCTCAACATTAATTAATTAATTAATTAATTAGAAAACTGCAAATATATACCTTAAATGTCATATGCTAACACGATAACTATAACTTTGCCAAAATAAATTACAGCAGGAACAACAGCAAGAACCAAAACAGCAATAATAAAATATTCATGATAAGTCACTAGTCTCATGGCTATTCAGCTACTATTAAATGCATATAGGATATGAGACATTTAAAAATAAAAATAACATTATCGGTTTCTGAAAATCAGGTCTGCCGATAAATGCCACCTGCTGGGTCTGTAAAGAAACGCTACCAAAAACACCACTACACCACTATCTGTTCAACATTATAAAACTATAAATATACATTTACAAATTACAATTAATATGAATATACGCTAATAAAACGACTATGACTAATATAATACAACAACAGCAAGGACCACAACAGCAGTAATAAAATATTCATGATGAGTCATCAATCTAATGGTTATTTAGTTAAGAATATATGCATCAGAAATTTTAAAAATGAAAAATACCCATTATCCGATTATGCATATTGGGGTCCACTGATAAATGCCATCTGCTGGATCTCTAAAATATAACACCCAGCAATGGCATTACACCCCTATGCAAAACAACTGTTACCATATAATATTACAGCCTAATTAAATACATCAAAATATAATAATATGGAAACAAAAGCATTTTATAATTAAATATGCATATGTGTATAATATATTCTAGGAAATCTGTAAAAGAAAAATATTACGGTAATTATAAATATATTGATACAATTAATAGTATAAATAATTAGCATTTGATCATATATAATTATTTTAAATTTTGCATTATCGGACACCTAAAAAAAACACATCGAGAAATAAAAAACAAAAAGAAAAAAACAATATTGGGGTCAAAATCTGTAAAGGCATCCACTGACTTTTTACACACAGAGATAGAGGCGAGGAAAGCCGTGTTTTTCCCCACAAGTGTTGATATGCAGAACTCGTGTGTTGTGGAGCGCACTTGTCTCTAAGATTTGATCACACACGCATACACACACACACACACACATGATTCATTGGCAGGTAGACCCCCGGAGCCGCATTAGTATTCCACTCCAGGTCCCAGCAAAGAATGAGGCAAGGAACGAGTGAGGAACATGCTCTCTACAGAAGAATGCTTTAAGAATTGCAACTTACCTTTCCACAGCAACGCCAAGAGCAAAGCGAGCGCGTGTCGCAACATTGCGCAGCTCATGTTTTGAGTTGATTGTTTGTTATTTCTCTGTGTCAGTTCTTGCAGCAACAGTCCGTTTTTATCTTCTATGAACGGGAACACGCATAAACCGCAGCTGTCCGTCCGTGTGTCCTATTTCACGAAACGTCCGCAGTCTACAAATCTTCCAAGTGTGTCAGGAGTGCCACAAGACGGGTCGATTTTCCCAAGTGACCCTTTGCAAGGAGACCAAACACAATCTGTTGGCGTTTGGAGTGCCAGAGAATGTATAAATAAATCCTTGCGCGAAAAAAAAAGATTGTGTATACCTCCTCAGATTTTTTTCCTTCAATACGAGGGCATCCACAGTAGAAGAGAGAAGCGACAGTTGAGATGGTTTAGTGGGATGTTGTGTGCTCAGTGAATCAGAATCACTGTGCATCGCTTCAGAGCGGAGCACGAAGGAAGCTTCTGATTGACAGCTCAAGGAGACTCTCCTCCGCCAATCAGCGAGCGTCAAGGAAGTGGGCCGGGCACCAAGGAGGAGATTCGACCAATCGTGATCACGGAGGGGAGGAGACTCCAAGAGCGCTATGATAATATAAGGTGATTTATAGCACGCTCAGTGCACTGCAGTACTGGAGGAAAGGTGTTTGCGTGGACATGCACATTAGTGCTTTATGCTGTCTATGGGGAGTGCTGTTTTGCGTGGGGAAACTTAGCAGAAAAGTGTTTAGAAATAACGCACTTGATTTATTGGCTTATTTAGAAAGTAAGGTACATTTTTTGTGCACTTAATAGCCTAAATAAAATATTAAACTCACAATTTTTGAGGATGAAAACCTTATTAGTTGCAAATGCGCTTCGCTGCTTTGGTTTCAGTGGATGTTATTATTATTATTTGTGCCATCTCCATAACTTCTAAAATAAAAAAGTAGGGTAATTTATTCAGAAATATTCCTAGTAATGCTTCACTGAAAATATAATTAAATGGGTCACTGTCATTAATATCACTCTCTGTCCTGTTCCATTAGTTAATTCCATTAACTAACAAAAGCCAGTTGCCATCATCCTCCAGGAAGTGACATCATTTTGGAGGGAAAGCACCACCAGCAACACTACTAATTGGATTTGAACAATTCTGTGATGTTTTGTTTGATCAGTTTTTTATTTATGCATATTCAAAAAGCCTAACAGGCCCACACTACTTCATGAAATAATAAGTTTTAATAAATCAAATAATTATTTGATGTTTTGTTGTATTGGTTTGTTTGTTAGTCCAGTCTGTCACTATGCAATCGCAATTTAATGCATATTCATTTTTTAAATTACAGAGTATATGCATAGCCACCCACCTGATTGCAGGTGCTGAACTTGATATAGTTATGTCTTTGGTTGTAGTTTTGGCACAACTTTGCGCCATTTATGGTAATTCGGTGGGAATATTCACACCGTTCTCTCACAAGGTCAATGGCTCTGGAGAATTGTGCTCTAACAGGGTGTTGACTGTCATCTGTAGATTGATGGCTGCCCTGACTGAAGTGAACAGCATTTAAATATCAATATATGAGCTCTGTATGATACTGAGCTGGAACTGAGCCTTTAAAAGGATATTTCACTTATAAATGTGTTCAGAAAGTCACTATTTGCTGTCGTTTCAAGACAGTCAACCTCTAATAGGAGCATTGCGGCTGACTTGGCCAACTCATTTAAGAGATATGTCTGTGTGGGCTCTATTTGACCTCTAATGCAAATGTAACTGGTTTATGAGTGTAAAGAGCTTTGAGGTTTACTATGCATGAAAATGTTTTGTAAGTACACTCATTTGGCATCTGTCTGTAAAATCAATTGTGAAACGGTTAGAGATCTTATAAACCTTGCCTTGACTTTGAATCATTCTTGTCCTGATATGTTGCATTTATCACATTAATGACTCAAGAGTTTAAATGCTAGTGTTAAATGACAGCCAAGCTCATAGAAAATGTTCTGAGAAGGTTCTCTCAATGTTATGAACAAACATTCTTCCAGTAACATTATTAGAATGTTCGTTCAGCGTTATCGTTCAGCGTTATCCAGTCTTTAAAAAATATTAGTTCAGTTTCTGAAACGTTTTAGTCGGATATTCATCTAACATTTTTAAATGTAACTACATGTTTTAAAATGGAATGTTACCGTAACATTAACACACGCATCATCAAGACTGGGCATTTACACCTTTAAGAAAACATTTTAAAATAACAGTTAATGGAAACATTAGAAAAACATTGTGTTCATTCATCTCTAATTGATTTGAATCACCTTGTCTTCTGTTTTACTGTGCATTTGAAGGAGTTTGTGCTTTGTTTGCTTTTGACGCTCAGAGAAAGATTTCACCAGAGCAGATGTGGTATAATTTCCATTTCAAGATTGCCATCTGAACGCCGTTGTCCCTCATCCATTCAGAGCTCTTTGTGACAGCCCGAGACCTTTTCAAATGCAATCACGTTTTTTGATAAGTCTCAAGATTTTTTGACGGCGCTACTCTTACGGTCTCTGCGACCTGCTTTGGTTTATCATTGTCATTTTTCTGTTCAAATTCGCTCACGCCCACACGACTCCTCCAAGAGCAGCATCATCACAACAGCAGCACACACTGGTGATATTGCCCTGGCTCAGACTGCTCATATATCTGCAGAAAGATGTCCATTATCAATGGCAGCTGCTCGGCGGGCACATACAGATCTGGCATAATGTAACCTGGATGCTGGTCAGTTCATGATTTTTTATTTTTTGCTGTGACTTTAATGACTTAATGAAGCCCTCCAAAAACTGGAGAATTATTTTTTATTATTATTACTTTTTTTGGTGTTTTGTTCATTTTTTAACTTAGATATTGATTGCAAAAAATGTTTGTTATTTCAGTGAAACCATGCGCCTGTAATGCTTTACATCTACTGAAGTACTTTTCTGGTCTATTTTGAAAACAATGACAGCTTACAAAAACAAAACAAAAATGTAGTGCATAAACAGTTTTCACAAAACAGTTATAAATGGCAAGTTATACCTGAAATTACAACAATGTTTGAAAAATAAAAGTTTTTCTCAATATAAATTTAGAATGAATTAAACTGATTTGAATAAATACATTAACGCTCACACAGGCCATGCATGATTATTTATTTATTTACTTACTTAAAATCTTTTCTTTTTTGTCAAAATAACCTCACAAAACAATCCTGAGGTTTTTTTTATCTTTAAGGTTGATACAACTCTAATGCATGACATATAGATACTAACAATAAATAACTAATATCTTGGCACATTTTCAGAAGTATTTGCAATACACAGAAAAAATGAGATTTACAATTTTCACTCGGGAATGGCTAAAGTTTTACAAATAATGACAAGGAAGTCACACTGAGTTAAACCTGAAAGGCTGAATTAGTATTTTCTTCTAAAACATACTCCAATAATCTTTGTTTTATTTACAACTTAAAAAAGAAAAGTTTGTGCTGTATAGCGTATGTGTTTTATTGCCCGTCTCTCTGGATTTCTTGATTCATCACAGGCCAAGCGATTTTCTAGTTTCTCTGCCTCTTTCATGTCTCTCATATCACTTCATGTCTCTTTCTTCTAACATAATGAAATCATTTCAAACTCAAATCAATATTTCATGTCCATATGTTTATGCATTTGGTAAGCAGCTGTAATATGTAGGATAATTTACAGGCGGTCAGTCATTATCATAAAACAAACCTTCAGGGTCCTGATCGTGCACTGTCAGGCTCTATTTTGTAAGAATAATGACATCAAACAAAACAAATCCTTCAAAACGTTTTACATTTAAACCATCGCTTCTGGACAAAATACGAGTCCATTATAACTCCTCCAGTGAAAAAGTCCATCTCCTGTTGTCTCTCATATCAAAATCCACACACATTTGTTTAGAGCCATTTTCTCTGTGTTTGATCTGTGCAGATTTCCCTCCTGATTCAGACCAGATGACTTTTTCACTGGAGAAAACAGTATTGGATTTGTTTCTTGCAAACACACACCTTTTATCACCTCAAGATGTTAACTGATGGAATGGAGTGTTTTTTTTTTCAGCTATTTGGACTATTATTCTGACGGCACCCATTCACCACAGAGCATCCATCGTTGAGCAGACAATTCTCCAAATCTGATGAAGAAACAAACTCATCCTCGATGGCCTGAGGATGAGGAGATTTTCACTACCTGGTCTCAAGGTATAAATGTACCTGGGTGCACTTTTTAGCGAGACACAAAACACATACCGACAAGTACATATCACTGCAGTTTCCAAAAGAAATGAACACTAGAGCTCACAGAGTACAGAGATGTACTTGAGAGACGAGGAACTCCGGTTCAATCCTGTGTAACCACGCTTCTACAAAACAGTTCAGATCTGGATCAAAGGAAGTTGAAATGACACGATTGCATCAACAAATGTGTTTTTATATCAGTTTTGTATTTGTTAACACTGTCGGGTAGGTTTAGGGTCGGATCTGGTGTAGGGCATATTTCCAACATGATAGAGCATCAACTTTCAGCAACACATACCGCAATACATACCTATATCAACATAATAAAAATGTGCCAGGGTTTACATATTGAACCTGTGTTTTAGCGCCACTCAGTGGACATTTCTCTTTGAAACTGCTGCGAAACGTGCAGTAAGGTACGTAAAAATGGTGTTGCACAAAAAGTGCACAGAGTTACATATTATTGTGAGACCAGGTTGAATTTTCACCACGTTTTCATTTGTGGGTGAACTGTCCCTTTAACGCTGCACGTCTCTGCTCATGCCTCTGAAAGGTCTGAGCAGTAGTAATAGGTTTTGCTCAGCAAGAGCAGCATCGGAAGGAACATCGCTCTCTGTGTCTGGTTAGATGGCATAGCTGTAGTGGTCGTATAGTTGCCATGAGTGACTGGATGCTTGAGCGAGAGCCCTGGCTTTGAGACAGAGGTCAGCTTCATCAGCACTGGACTGCATTCGGCTCCAGCCACATTCAGTTCAATATTTTAACACTTTAATGATAATTGACCTGCAGTGCCTTTCTCAAGTCTTGTCAAAGCACTGTTAAACATTTAAAATGATTACTTGTTCGCCCTGGAAGTGTTACAGTGCAGGTATGCTGGAGGTTTTTCCATGACAAAGGGCAGTTCGTGTTGAAAACAGTGTTTGCGTTTAAAGCCAAGAGCTTTATAGATAAAGTCTAAGGTGATATTTTTATATATTTATTTCAAGGTTTCTCGGGTTTATTATGTTTGAAAACCTAATCTTAAATACGGTAGTTGGCATTAAAGAAAATTAATAACCTACCTTACTTCTAAGAGGGTCTAAATGTGTCCTCTCTGTGATGTCACTTCCTTTTTTAGGGTGAATATAAAAAATATTTTTAATGGCTTCATCACTTTTTTTTTTTTTTTTGACAGTGTTTATTATATTATATTATCAACAACAACAATAATAATAATAATAAATGAAAAATATTTCAGCTATTAAAAATATAATAAACATTGTATTCCATTATATTTTTTTATATATTAGGCTAGATGAAAATAATCAAATAATAAGTATTAAGTAGTGCTGTCAAACAATTAATCATAATTAATCACATCTAAAATAAAGGTTTTGTGTTAAGAATTACATTTTATTTTAATAATAAACAATCATGTAAAAATTATCATATGTTTTTTATTGTTTTACATATTATCTTGTTGCAATACAACACAATATAATATAATATAATATAATATAAAAATTATAATAATAATTACTGTTACAGTTAATTTTTTTTTCGAAGAATTTCAACTCTTGATAATGTTGTTTATTATGTTGTTTGAAATGTCATACAAATCATTTGCTGATAATAAATGATCATTAAAAACTTTCAGCCTTTATTAATAAACAATATAACTATTAATGTTGTATTTTAATATATTATTTTATATTATTTGTTTTATTATTATAAATTATTATTATTATTATTATTATTATTATTAAAACCAAATTAAAAAAAAAAAAAAAAAATCGAATTTCAGCATTTTATTGAGACTTTTTCTTTTTTCATTAAAGATCTCTGGACAGCCACACCACATTTTTGACTTAAAAAAAAATGCCGAAATGAATTTTAATGAAGGTACAGAAGAACATGGTCTGTATGAACTCCATTTGTGTTTTTGAATAACTTAATAGGTACAAACTCAAAAATGTGCGTCACGTCACTGACCCACCTACCTCTGCTATTCCTGCCGGAATTCAATTACTAATGCAATTTTCAGATAATTATCATTTGAATTATTTTTCGCCAATGTGAATGTGATAGGGCCATTAAGTCTGACAGCACTACAGGATCACCGGGCAACATCCCGTGCTCCGGAGACTTTCCTCAGCACAAGCATCCTCGGGAATGCTGGAAAGGTTGTGCTTCGGGCCAAGTTTGCTCAGAAGTGTGTGAATCTGCCAATAAGAGTTTGTGGCAGTGCCACCGAGAGAGGAGGACTTTCCAGGCTATTTAGTATGGAAATGTATGGAGATGGCACGACACAAGCAGCACACATTCACTTGTAATCGCCGTCCCTTAGAGAGGCCCAGAGAAAGAGGGACATGGAAAGAAAGAAGGACAGAAAGACAGTCCATTCATGGAATGATTTAATAAATACATTTAAAAAATTTAATCTCAGAGAAAAGGAAGCTGCTTTTTATGTGCATTTTGAAAATTTAACCACAACTTATGCAATAAGATATGCAATATCTCAATTTCAAGTAAAATTTTTCAACTATGAGAAGGGGAGTCCAGCACTGAAAAAAACTGGTGTAAACTTTAATTCAAAACTATAATAATATTTTTTTTTTCTTTTGTCCTTTTCTTTTTTTAAATTCATACATTTATTTAGGGTCTTATTTACTGTGTAATTATTTAATTCATTTATTACTATTGCTCTTTCTACCACTTACTGTTGTATGGCTGATTGTTTATGTACATGATTCTCTGTTTTAAAGAGTAGAAAATGATAAAAATTTGATTTAAAAATATGTAAATTTTTAAAGAATTTAATCTTAATAATGTGATTGAGAAAAAAAAAAAATATATATATATATATATATATATATATATTTAAAAGGTTAACTTAGGAACGATCATTAAACTAACAAAAAAAGGTGTAAGATTTGCTTTAAAACAATAAACATACTTTACAATTAAAGCTATTTTTGAAGAATTTAAGCTTTTTTAATGAGCCTAATGTAAAAATGGCGCAGGATTTACTTTAAATTACTGAAAATAATTTACTATTAAAGCTACTTTTTGAGACCAAATTGGTGTAGGATTTACACTAAAACAATAATAAAAATAATCAATATTTTTCCTGACAATTACATCTTTTAATCAGACAAAAATAAAATAGTAAAGGATTTACTTTTAAAAAATAAAAAGTTTATTATTAAGGGTACATTATCTTTAAAAAAAAATCATCTTTTAATAAATCTGAAACAAAATTAATGTTGAATTTACTATTAAAGCTTTTTTTTTCTTAGAATTTCAGCTGTTTGACACTGAAATTTTTTTTTAAACTATTTTCGCTCAGAAATTTCATAAAGAAATAGCAAGTAACACTGAATTAAATGTGAAATTTTAAAGTAGAGAGACTAGAGTTTTATTTTATCATAAAACCACCTTCATCTGTTTTATTTAAAAGAAAAAGGTTTTACAGCTTCGTACTAAAACATGCCACTCAGCTTGAAATGCTCTTCTAAATAAACTTCAGCCAGTATTTGTCATTGGAATATAAATGTTGCTCATGCACTAATGCATGTGACATCGCAAAATGCAGCATGAAATGTCTTTGTGGTTCAACATTTTGACTTCTAAAAAGTTGCATGCTTTTGTAGATCAAGCTCTTCAATCGGTAGCTTCAAAAGATCAAAGACAATTTGATATAAACGACTTTTAGAGTGCACTCAAAATGTGCATCACAAGCGTTTCTCCGTTTTGTCATTTACGTTGAACCTCAGTGGCCAACAGTGCAAAATCCCTCATTGAAGGTCTGCAAATGTTGTGGCAGGGGTCCTTTATATAAAAGCCTGCCTGAATAGGTCATCGGTAACAACTCTCCATTCTTTTTTAAGAAAGAAAGCCAGAGAGAGAGGGAGAGAGAGAGAGAGCCTGGCGTTGCCCAATGAGGGATGGCAGATACCCCTGAGAATGAAGGGCCCGGCAGGGGGCTGCAGATGGAAGAGGCAGGAAAAAAGTGGACATTAAAGAAAACCTTGAGTCTCTCTTTGCATCACCCATAATAGTCAATAGAAAAACACGAAACCGAGCATCCAAACAGAGCTGGTTAGTCGGCAGCTTATGGGAAATGATAGAAATTCTGACCACAGAGCTGTTTTTGAATTGTGGAGCCTTCATTTTTCTTAAAAGGAGTGTGTGAAGAAAACAACCCACGGCCGTAAAAGAACAGAGGGGGTGTTTACTACACAGAGGAGTAATTTATTCACCGTTAATCTGCTTCATTTTCAAGGTTTGCACCATTTGTAGTAGCACTGCCGCAATTGAATACGCTGTACTTTGTGATCACAATTGCCTTTCTTGACTTTTCTAACACAATGTTTCATGCCTGTAAATCACCTTGAAATTGAAACACTGAAAGTGAATCCACAAAAAAAGCCCACAGGCTGCTGGTTTGAAGTCAACATTAAATCAAAACTGACCCTATTTACTTTCTTAATACACATTCTTGGTGCTGTTGACCATCAGTCATTGGTAAAAAAATAAATAAATAATTATTTCTAATTTAATAAATAAATAATTATAAATAATAATAAAAATTAAATAAAATTGTAATTTAAAAGAAACAAATGATCATATTTTGTATATAATAAATTAATAATATCCATTTTCTATTACAAAACAATTTTGTAATTTTAAGGTAAAAAGGGGTTTGAACAAATTGCATTGTAATCAGGATTATTATAGTTAACTAAAACAAACTATAAATTATTTACGTGAAATAAAATCAACATAAATAGTTTTTTTTTATTATTATTATTATTATTATTTCAGCTAGTTGCCAAAGCAACATTTGTCATGTAATTAATTATAACTTGATACCAAATATAAATGTATAAAAATGAATAAAAACTATATAGTTTGCAACTGAAATGAGAAAAACCACAAGGAAATTACAAAAACTTAAATATTCTGAGCTGTCTGTTGACATCAGTGGTTGAAACCTTTTAGCTACATCAAGATCAAGGATAAGAAAGTCTGAATAATATGTCTTTTGAGCATGTCTTCTGGTTAAACTCAACAGCTCTGAATATAAATGATTATTTTAGGCTTGGCAAGGATGTGGTTTTGAACAGATTTAAAATACAAATAAAATACAAATTTAAAACAAATATGAAACCAAAAAGATCAATAGTTTACCTTTAACAAAACTTACTGTTAACCAATTTAAAGGGTTCTACTGTAGCATTTTTAACATTAATTTTGGCAGGGAACTGCATGGTGAGGGAACATTTGTGGGTCTCAAGCTTCAAATAGCAAATAAATAAACTGCATTTATTAATTTTTTTATATCCTGCTGCTGTTTATCAATGCTTCATTTAAATTTCTTAACCTGCAAAGGAGAGTGTACTTAATTTTGTTTCTCCCCCAAGGGTAGCGTAAATTATTGATATTAAATATGTGATGAAACAGCCGTTGGAGATTCACCTTTTAAGACGGAAAGTTCAAACATACAGCCCAGAGTAAGAAGCCTTGAAGACGGATCAAAGCCTGAGCTGTAATAGATGTTGAAATTTAATCATGTCTTCAGCTGTCTCGCTCTCTCTGTCTCTCGCTGTCTCTCTGCCTCGTTTTGTTGTCTTTACCTCTCTTTTTTTATCTACTGTCTCTTCAAACGCTTAAGTGGACACCAGAGATGCATCTTTGGCTCTCTGTTTTGCGTGCATCGTCAGGTAAGTTGCATTTGTCATTTTGATGATGCACCTTAGAGGGTGCACTGTTTCAACATATGGCACGCTTACTTGCATAATTTGAGAAAATACTGGAAGCCGTTCAAAATGAGATGAGCCTGATGAAATGTGCTGACATGCCTCCCTGTTATCTACTACAGAGCAACATCAGGCCCCTCCCAGCGCTGCGCTTAAACCTCTGCGCTGGCTAATCAATGAAGCCAAATTGATTCTAGCTCGGACATTAGATAGCCTCATGGCAGCCATTCAAATGAGTCTGGACACTGGAATGTCCACTAGTATCGAGGCGAACGGGGAATGTTCTCAAAACATTCTGACAACATTCTCTCAAAAAACTAAATCATTCTATCAGTAATTATAATAGAATGTTCATTCAAAGATATCTGGTATTTAATAATGTTCTCAAAATATTAGCGCGAAAACATTATTTATCCATCGTTCATCAAAAAAAAAAAAAAAAAAATCCCTGAAATATTTGCTTGTCTAATGGCTTTTATTTAGATATTTTAATGTAAACGGAGAATTCAGAGATTATTTAAAAGCAACATTACCATAAAGTAAGCAAAAAAATTTTAAATAATTCACAACACCCTATAAACTACATAGCATTACGAAAAAAACCTACCTGGAAAGATACCTGAAAAACTATGGGTAAGTGTACCTCAGAACAGAAGCTGTTTTACCAAAAGCTGTAATACCAAATATTTATTTGATTTAGTTAATAGAAGTTAATTGATAAATTAAATCTATTCATGGCATTATTTTTGAAAGCATCCTCATTTTACAGCATTTTACAGTATTACAGTGTCTAAAACTTTGAACAGTACTGTAGCTTTCCAGGTTCTTCATCTTGGAGAAGTTGCCACAGTTCTTCTGGGTTTAGTCTGTCTCAGTTTGTTCTGGTACTTCATGTGATTCCAGACAGACTGGATGATGATCAGATCAGATCTCTGTGTGGAGCACTGGCCGTTGTCAGACAATAATCTCACTGCATTATTACAATTAATGACAAAAATAATGTTTCGAAATGTAAACTGATATTTCCAACTGACACGCTACCGCAAAAGATAGAAATAACCCACTTAAAACCAAAATACTAGTGGCCCAAGACTTTTGCACAGTACTGTATATATATATATATATTTGAACGTTTAAAGAATAGTCAGAGAAAATTCAAAAATAACATTCCTTCATGTTTGCAAAATAAAATACACCCTGACAACCACCCAGAACACCCTAGAGTCTACTTAGCAACACATTATCAATGTTTAATTCATCTAACTTAAAAAAAAATATATCTATGTTAAAAGAACATTCCAAGAAAATTTAAAAATAACATTCCCATAATGTTTGCATAAAAAACCCTCAGCTCCGTAGTAATTGCATGGCAACAGCTATCAACAACACCCTAGACAATACTTAGCAACAATATCTTAGTCAGATTTTTGTCTAATGATTTAAATATCTAAATGTTAAAACAACATTCAAAGAAAATCCAAAAGTAACATTCCCTAATGAATGTTAATAATAAAAACATCCACAACTCTGTAGTAACTGCATGGCAACACCTTGGCAACCATCCACAATGCCCTAGAAACCACTGACATTCTGGGAAACCATACAGACAACACCCTGGCAACATTTTTTTAATAAAAACCTTAACATTAAAAGAACATTCAAAAAAGTAACAATCCCATAGTGCTTGCAAAAAACATTCACAACACTGCAGTAGCTGTATACCAGTGCCCTGGGAACCATCCATGACACTCTAGATAATGCATAGCAATGCCCTTGCAACCACCCACAACACCCTTTAAACTGCATTTAAAAAAATGGTAAAAGAATGTTCAGAGAATTAAAAAGTAAAAGTTTCCATAATGTTTGCAAACTGACAATTTCTACAATAGTTCTGTGTGATTAACTTACAGGTTTAAGTCAGTATGTTAATCTTCTACGCTGCTGTGAGGTTTCATTTATGATCTCGTTTGGACTGTAATTGGTGGTTTGACATCATACTGAACCGCACTGGTGCATCTAAGCATAGTTTGATTTCCTCTGAAGCTCATTAATCTTCCTTTTTCTCCATTTAATCTTGTTTCTGTCTAGAAAAACAACTGACAAGATATAATTTGTGATTTCCTGTTCTACAGGTTGTCTTCACTTGTGTTGTTTGTTTGATTGTCTTTGTCTCGTCTCCTTATTCCTCTGTCCTCTCTTGTCTTCTCTGGTGTCAGTCTCTCTATGTATATCAATGAAGTGGGCTGATTGGACTGTGGTGAGTGATGTTGAAAGTGAGACTGGCCGGGGGTGAGCCAGACTCAGCCAGGAAGTTAATGAGTCGAGCGACCTTCATTTATGCCTGAAGAGAGACAGAACTGGAAGAAATGTGGAATTTGCAGGCAAGAGAAAGTTCTCCCACTGAGATTCAAACTACTGCCTACATGAACAGTCATTCTCTACTTATTATTGCTGTTTGCCAAGACATGCATCACTGTAATGACTGCTCATATTAAGGTTAGTGATTTAACAACCACCCGGCAACCACTCACCACACCCTAGCAACTGCATAGCAACATAACACACTTAAAGAGCATTTTAAAGTGTTCTAATATTGTTTTGGAGTTCCCTACAACAGGTTTAAATGCATCTAAGGTCAGAAAACATTGTGTTTTTCTCAGAATATTTATTTAATATTAGTGGTTTTATTAGTTTTTGGCAACCACCCACACCCTAACAAATGCTTAACAACAAACTACCAACCACCACAACTACACTGATGTACAGCGATGTCCTGACAACCACCCATAACACCCTACGAACATCCGGGAACCGCCCTGGCAATCACCCACAAAACACTAGCAGCAATCCACCCAAGACACGCCAGCAACCACCCACAACTACACCCCTGGCGAGCACCCATAAAAGCCTTGCAACTGCATACAGTAGCAACACTCTGGCAACAATCCACAACACCCTAACAATTGCTTAACAACAAACTAGCAACCACCACAACTATAAGAATGTAAAGCAACACCCTAATATCGACCTACAATACACTACAAACTGCATAGCAACACCCTGGCAACCACCCACAGCACCCTACAAACTGCATAGCAACACCCTGGCAACTGCCCTGACAGTCACACATGGAACATTTTGCATAACACAACACTTTACCAACTGCATAGCAACACACTAGCAACTACCCACGACTACACCCCTGCCAAGCCCCCTTAAAAGCCTAGCAACTGCATAACAACAAGTCAGCAACCATGAAAACTACATCGATGTATATCAACGCCACCCACAACACCCAACAAACTGCATAGCAACACCTTGGCAACTGCCCTGGCAGCCAGCGACAGCACTCCAGTTCCAAAGTAATTTTTTTGCACATGCAGCAGCATTCTCACATTCTTCAGAAAATGTAAGAATCTAATTTGTTCTGCATTATTTCTGCATTTGTAAATGTCATGCAGATCTCAGTTCGGTGAAAAACAGCTTTTGAATAGGACAGACTCGGAAACTGTTGCTTTATTGCTGAACAGCAAATTGTTTAAAAAAGTGCTGTTTGTTTAATGGCTTTGCAGCCGCTCGTGTTTCTCTCTTGCTCTCTCTCTTTCTCTCTTGCTGTCTTACTCTCAGCCACACCGTGTTATTGATTTCGTCTGTCATTTACCGTACAACTCAAAGTCTTCACAATTTTCTTGCTTCCTACACAACATGCTCGTTCTCTCTCATGCAGCCCTCCAGATATTGCTTTCCTTTGTTACAGTCCCAAATCAATCGTGCTTATTTTGGCCTGAATTGATTGTGCCATTTCGTATTGTAAACGCTGCCGTCTTCACCACGCCTACATTCATCTCTATTCCTTTCATCTGTCACTTCCTTTTTGCTCTTCTAACTCATTTAGAGCATGCTGCCACACAAGTGCAAAAACAAAGAGCCCAGAATTTTGGTATGCCATCTTAGTGTTTCAGTGCCACTGAAAATGGAATAGACAAAAACTTTTGAGGTTACTGCTGCACATGATCGTGTTACTGAGACATGCAATTTTAAGGCAAGCATCTTGCAATAACTATAAAAATTTCAAAGAAAGACATATTTATGTGTTTCCAGGCAAAAAAAAATAAAAAATTCAAAAACATTGAATTGTCCAGTTTTCTTGTTGCGATTATAACGTTACAAAAACGTTTCTTACAACGTTCTACCCACCTTATTTTCACCCAAAATATAACATAATATTAAAATTAATTTTTAAATTCTAAAAAGTTATAATGTCACTATTAGAACACTATTTAAAGGTTACAAAAATGTTTCTTACAAAATTCTATTTACTTTTATTTATTCAAAATATGACATTATTAGAACAAGTATTTTTTTAATTCTAGGGCATTATAATGTCAGAGGGTTTTTTTTGTTGTTGTACTGATTAAAGAATTAATGGTTAGATATTCTTTATAAAAGTTATGACTTGTCCACACCCCCCTAAAACGACTCATTGAAACACGCCCTGTGTGTGTTTATTTTCATAACAGCGCCCAAATGTGATCTATTATTCTGGCTGTAGTGTTGCTGCCGGCGCCATGTTCTGGAGATGCTGTGTGAACAGAACAGTTCAACACAAATATTAGAATGTGTTCAGCGGATTTATGAAGGACTGATTCCTAAAACCTGCAGAGCAGTCTATGCTGGCTGTGCACAGAGACTATAAAGTGAAGCAAATCTACCTCTGCAAGAACAGTCTGGTGCTTCTGACTCACAATCTTTAAGTAAGTTACGTTGTCTCATTAAAAGAACCTGCTACTTACTATTCAAATGTGAGTTTTGAAGGGTAGTGCTTGTTGTTTCTCGTGTCTCTGATCACAAATGCAGACATAGTGTTATGTTTACGAGGTGTAATGTAATGCGATGCATAAAAAGACAGTACTGAGTCATGATAATCAGTAATTATGTCTCCACTAGACGCAACAAATGCGTCATTTGTAATGGCTTTTATTGTTTTTGTGTCATGGTAGCGGGACCCAGCATCACGTTACGGTAAGGGGCATAACATTTCCGTCACATGCTTGAGGTATACAGCCAATCACAATGCACTGGATAGTTGACCAATCAGAACACACCTCGCTTTTTTTAGAACGATAAGCTTTGTACAAATCAACCTGTTTCAGGAGGTGGGGCTTAGAGGAGAAACAATAATGTACAGTATGTGGAAAATAATGTGTTTTTTGAACCTTAAACCGCATAAACACATTACAATACACCAAATACACAAAATAATGATCTTTTAGCAACATCATATGACCATTTGGTGGTTACAAGAACATGTCTTACAACTACTACTACTATCTACTATCTTTGTTTACCCAAAATGTAATGTTTTTTCAATGTCTATTTTTAATACTCTAAAACATAAAATGGTGCAGTTTTCTTAGCATATTTAAAACATTGTTTAATGTTTCTTATAATGTTCTTGTTGTGATTACAACAATATTTAAAGGTTACAAAAACATCAAGTACAAATAACATCATAAAAATGATTTTGAGAATGGTGTTCTAAGGAACGTTTTCTCTCATGCGCTATGAGAAATAAAGTTGTAAGAATGTTCCATAAACATTACCTTAAGAACATTCTGTCCAAACATTTATACAACTTTTTAAAAAACATTTCCTGTTAGCTGGGTTTGCATTAATTTACTGACTATTTGGACTTGTCTGTGCAGCCACTGGTTCATATGAAGACAGAAAAAGTCACAGAGAGACACATTTTATCATACAGAATGCAACTGTGATATGCATTTAAAAAGCCATCAAAGGACACCACTGATACCATCTCAATGTGTTCCTGTCCAACCACACGCCACATTTCTGCCTGAAGAAGCACTTGCGACATCTGGCTTGGATTCATCTGTAAATGCGGTCCATTACTCTCAAACTTTATGACTCTATGACTGTCCTAGAGCTGTTAAGTAAGTGGCCACTGGATTCTCACAGATTGAGGTAAGGAAATATCTCTCAGCTTAAGGAGGTTCTGGTGGGTTTGCCTTCTGATTGATGGCATCCTGAGACAGATCTGATAAACAGACCGGGGCACTATATGAGCAAAGATGAAATTTCAGCCAGTCACAGTTCAGAATGCTGAAGTGTAATAGAGCACAACGGCGACGGCCCACTTTTTTTTCAGTGGCCTTGGTTCTGCATGTATTTTTCCCATTGATTTTCTTCGTAGGGATTTCACAAAAAAAATCTTCAAGAGAGTTCTAAGCCTTTAACCAACCTAACAAACAAGCTCTGAGATGAATAACAACATTACAAACTTTGATTTCACACAGCCACAAAGCACTGTGAACGATACAGTCAAATCAGACACGGCCGAAATACAGTTAAGTCATTAAATCATTGCTTTAGGGCATTATTGTAAAAATGTTTTTATTTTATATATTACTATATTATCACAATAATATATTAGGATTAATTGGTTTACATAAAAAAGAAAGGATATTTGAATATATCCTTTTTAATTTTTAATGTTTTTTATGTATGTGTGTACATTTTTTGCAAAATGTTTATTTTATTTTTTTATTTATTATTATTTTATTTTATAATTTTTTTTTTTATTGAAGGATCATAAAACGTACAGTGTTATTCTTTGACTGGGATGAGAGATATATTTTTAAATCATATAAATAATTTATCTTACAATATTTATTTAAATCTATTCATTTTATTTAAATCATATTTTATTTTTAAATGTTATTTATTTTATTTATTTATTTATTTATTTTAATTAAGCTGCAATTCAGAAGCTACAAAACATAGTTATATGTTTCCAAGAAGACAAAATATGAACGTGATGATGTTATGTTTATAGGACAATATCCTTTGCTTCAATGTCAAGTCTATTAAGAAATGGTTTTGGGAGTCTGACATGCAAGAACTGAACCTCACTTCAAGCTTCAGTATGACTGGATGAACTCATTCAGCGTCTCATGTCATTTGATGTCAATTTTACATGCACGCCTCACACTCCATCTCCGTGTCCATCTCTGCTCATGAACACAGGTGTGTGTGTGTGAAGTAAACTGACACTGACAGGTTCCTGAGCACTGCACTGAGACTCGAGTTAACAGCACCTGTCATTGTTGCATCTGCAGAAAGGACTTTCACACGACTGCAGCATGTACTAGCCGTCTGCTGTGCTAGAGACAAGAGACTGTCAGCTCCTGTCCAGATACGCACTCAACATCAACCTATGAGATCGCTGAACAAGGATGAATGTTCAGTCTGAGCTTTTGCAGCAGTCTGTCATAGGATCCCAAGATCATCAACACCACAATGGCAGTCATATTTCCATGTTAGAAAATGCAGATTGTGTGCTTTTTGAACATCAGATCTTTTATCAGTTATTAGGTGATTAGTAACAGGGAACATTCTCAGAATGTTTCTCAAATGTTCTTCCAGTAATAATAATTATTTTAAAGTTTTCTGGTCTCTAATAACATTGTCACAACATTGTATACATAAATGTGTAGTGTTTTTTAAAATTAATTAATTAAATTAATTGAACATTTCCTTTATGTTTACTTTAACATTTACATAACCAAGAAAAAAAAACATTTTGATGGATGTTTTGAGAACATTCAGAAATAATGTTTTTATCAACTTCAAGTAAACATTAGCAAAACATTTCTAGAACATTATATGTTAATTGGCTGTTTTTATTAGTGCAAATGGTTGTGCTGATTTCCGTGTCTATGTAAATCAGTAGCTGTGTTTCAAATTGGCAAACTGAAACTACGCCCAATGGAAAAACATCAATATCACAAAAAAATCCTATACATCGCAAAAAAATAAATAAAAAATGTTCGCATGGGGAGGATTTTCAGGCAATTTGAAAAATTAATATTTTGCAAAACTGCATTGCAAACCCTTTTTCTGTATTTACAGGTCACTGTTGTACATAACATAACAAACACCTCATACATGCTCTCAAATATAAGGGTTTTTCCTTGCCATTAATGCTTGGATAATTTCTCAAATGTATTTCTTAAATGTATTTTGTCAATCGCTTTACCAAAAGCAACATATCTACACCCTAGCAACTGTATAGCAGCTGCATGGCAAAACAGCAACAAGCACCCACAACACCCTAACAATCACCTACAATGCTACATAGCACTATCCTGGCAATCACCCTCAACACCCTAGAAACTGCAGAGCAATGTTTTGGCAACCACTCACAACACCCTGGGAATTGCATAGCAATACCAACCACCCACAACAGCCTAGAAGCTATGCAGCAACACTGGCAATCACATACAGCAGCTTCCACCAATAACACTCTAGCAACTGCATACTGTACAGTGCACCAGCAACCTTCCACAACACCCTAGCAATGCCCTGATAGCTATCCATACACTCTAGATACTGCAACAACCAACCACAACACCCTAGCAACTGCACAGCAACTCACACCCAACCAAAGCCCCGAACCACCCACAACATCCTAGCAACTGCATAGCAACACACACTCAACCAAAGCCCGGTAACCACCCACAACACCCAAGAAACTGCATAGCAATGTCCTGGCAACCAACTAAAACACCCTAGCAACTATATAGCAATATCCTGACAACCACCCACAGTACCCTAGTAACTGCATAGCAACATGCCATTAACCAGTGCCCTAATAACCACCGACAACTCCCTAGAAACTCCATAGCAATGCCTTGGCAACCACATAGCAACACAGCAGCCACAAACCACAACATCCTAGAAACTGCATAGCAACACCCTGGCAACCACATAGAAACATACCAACAACCAACCATAAAACCCCAATCAACTGCATAGCAACACACCATCAATCAACTCTCTGGTATCCACCCACAACATGCTAGAAACTTCATAGCAACACCCTGGCAACCACACAGCAATGCCATCACAACACAGCAGCAACCAGCCACAACATCCTAGAAACTGCGTAGCAACACACACCCAACCAAAGCCCGGTAACCACCCATAACACCCTAGAAACTGCATTGCAATGCCCTGAAAATCAACCAAAACACCCTAGCAACTACATAGCAACACCCTGGCAACCACACAGCAATGCCCTCCCAACACAGCAGCAACCAGCCACAACATCCTAGAAACTGCGTAGCAACACACTCCCAACCAAAGCCGGTAACCACCCATAAAACCCTAGAAACTGCATTGCAATGCCCTGACAATCAACCAAAACACCCTAGCAACTACATAGCAACACCCTGGCAACCACATAGCAACACAGCAGCAACCAATGCTCTGACAACAACCCACGATATCCTGGCAATTACAAAGCAACACCCTGGCAACCGCGTAGCAACACAGCAGCAATAACCACTCACAACCTTCCAACCTTGTCAATCGCTTTGCCAAATGTTTTTAAGTCTAGGAAAGTGAGCGTAATTATTTGCTTATTGACAAAACATTTTCTGATGTTATTGGTTTTTCACGGTCTTAGGTAAAATTGAGGACTCTACTAATAAATGACAGAACAACGACAGCAAAGACAATGTAAAACAAACACAAGAATGAGCCCTGAAATCGAACACGTAATCAGGCGAATTAATTTTTGAGAATGGCACAAAAATCAATGGTCAGATGATGAAGTAAACATGAAATCTCTGTCTGTCAGAATAATATATGCTCTCTGACATTCACCAGGAAGGTTTGCTTTCCTCCATTATTAATGCTGCATTCAGAGACTTAGAAAATATTTTTCTCAGTTTTTTTCCCCTTGCCAAGGCCACCCAAACAGCACAGCGCATCTCTGGAAAAACACTATGTGCTGAAAGTGATGGACGAGTGCATTCAGCAAGGATAGTCAAAGAATCTCTGCTTTTTCTGGGGCTCGAGTCTTTCTCATCCAAAACCCCTTCATTGTTCAGGAGAACAGCTGATGTGTCGGTTTCAGAGTGAGCTTTTCTGTTTAATCTACATATTATTTTCAGTTTAATAGAAACTTTCTGGCTTCTCCCCTATGAGTTTTAATCTAAACAAAACGGTCCCTGTCAAACAGGTTTATCATAACTGTGCCTCATTCAAAAGACCGGGCAATGAAAAAGAAAAAAAAAAAATTTAATCTTGATTTTTTTGAGACTTTCATTGATATTCGATACAAATCTCCATATTTATGTACAGCATTTGCTCTGCAACATCTTAAAAAGCTGTTTGTTCGGCCAAATGAACCATCATTTTGAGTGAACAGGCACTGCAGCCAAGCAGCTTCTGAATGTTTAAAAGCTAAAATCCAATAATCTAGTTTAAAAAGAATCAAGGTCTGTTTTTCCCTAAATAAACACAGAGAAGAATATTTAATCATTATCATTATTAATACAGAAAAATGTCACTACAGAAAGCAATCTGATTCACTGAAACAAATAACAACGCTGTTTAAAGGGAATAGTTCACTCATGAATTCACCCAAAGATGAAAATATACTTCCCCTCAGGCCATCAAAGACATAGATGAGTTTGTTTCTTAATCAGAACTGATTTGGAGAAATTTAGCATTGCAACACTTGCTCCCACTCTGTTGCAGTGCATGGGTGCCGTCGAAATGAGAGTCCAAACAGCTGACAAAAACATCACAATAATCCACATGTAATCCACACCACTCCAGTCCATCAGTTAACATCTTGAGAGGTGGAAAGCTGTGTGTTTATAAAACCATATCCACTATTAAGATGTTTTTAATATAGTAACGCTTCCTCCAGTGAAAAGGTCTCTCACTCACATCAACATCCACCCACATATTTATATATAGCTGTTTTGGTTTGTAAACGGTGCTTGATCTGTGCATATTTCTCTACCCGAGAAAGCAATATATAGATAAAGGACTTGTTTTTAGACGGAAGTGATGGTTTGAAGTTACAGTAAAAATGTCTTTATGACAGATTTGTTTTTTACAAACATGCAGCTTTTCACTTCACAAGATGTTAACAAATTAACTAAAGTGGTGTGAATTACTTGTGGATTATTGTGATGTTTTTATCAGCTGTTTGGACTCTTATTTTGACGGCACCCATTCACTGCAATGAATCAAGTGTTGCTAAATTTCTCCAAACCAGTTCTGATGAAGAAACAAACTCATCTATATCTTTGACGGCCTGAGGGGAAGTACATTTTCATCTTTGGGTGAACTCATTATCTGACGGCACCCACTGAAGAGCAAGTGATGCAAAGCTTCTCAAATCTGTTCTGATGAGGGAGAATACTGTAAGGAGAAAGGAAGTGTCTTATTCACACTTTTTCACAGAAATGAAGACAACTGAGCATTTACAGAGAAGTTGCTCTTGTTTTTTCGAAGGTAAATGGTGCCTTCAAGTACGAAAACCCATCAAGTATGAAAGCCCATCGCATGACTACTCATGCAGTTACGTTGGGAGGTGCGAAACAGGTTCAATTTATCTATTGATTTGTCCTCTTTCCCTTTCACCCCTCCATTTGCTCGTCTCGTCCCTGTTAATCTCCTAACAGACGTGTTCGGCTGGCCATTAATTAAACACGTCCTGGCCGCTTCACAGTTCCATCAAGGGCTGCTGGTCAATGCTCTCCTAATCGAACTCTTTAGTGCTGATGCAGGACTGGCCTACAGCATCTGGACTGCCAATCAATGCTGTGCCATCTTCTCTCACCATCTTTTGAAGTTTCAATCTGCGTCCCTCAGTCAGTTTATCTCACTCTACCTCTCTCTCCTCATGGTAATCGTTCATTTGTTAATCTGCATCAGACGGCAGATAACACACTGCAAAAAAAGGAAAAAAAAAATATCTGTATTTGTGTCCAGCTTTCCAGTACAAATATATAATCATCCATTGCAAGATAAATTTAATTGAGAAGCACAATTGTGTAATAATGTATCTCAGATTAAGTTTATTTTTCTTAGCCCATTAGCAAAAGGTTTTGTTCTTGTTTTCTTATTTATAAATCTAACAATACATTGCTTTAGAAAAACGCAGTAAATCAAGAAAAGTTTCAGGCATGTTTTTACTGACAAACTATTGATAAAGGATATGTCTTACTTTTTTTCTAAACCTATATACAAAAACTTTTTCTTGCTTTATCATAAATCTAACTATACTGAGTTTGGTTTATGCATAAATAAATAAATAAATAAACAGGGCAAGAAAAGTTTCAGGCGTGTTTTCAATGCAGAAAAAACATGAAATTGATAAATCAATTTTGATTTATTTATATTATTATTTACACTTTTCCTACTTTATCTGCAACTTTTTTTTTTTTTTTTTGCTTTAAATATAAATCTAATAATGAGCGAGGGGGGAAAAAACTAGTTCGCAATAGGGCATTAAAAGTTTAAGATGTATTTTCAATGCAAAAAATAAACAAAAACTCAAATTAAGAAAAATTGCTCATGAATATATTGTTTATGAATACATATATAGTTTATGAGTATTACCCTGTTGGCGAAAACCTTTTTTTCTTGCTTTCAGATGTATTTGCAAAGCAAAAAATTAAATTGAGAAGCAAAACTGTACAGAAATTTATCTTGAATTGAGTTTATTTTTCTTATATTGTCAAAACTTTAAGTTTTTTAAATGAGGTTTATGCTTTAAAAATATATATATTTGTCCAAGAAAGGTTTCAGGAATGCTTGCAATGCAGAAAATGACAACAGCTTCATCTAAATTGCTTTTTTAGCACATTTAGTGTCTGGTTGAATAAGTGACCTTACCGTTTAATATCTTATTTGGGTCATCTTCTGGACCAAACTTGTTTTAAGAATGTTAAACACAAGAATACAAAGCTGGACGATGAATATGTAATTTTGAGATGTTCAGAAATCACTGGCAGTGCTTTGAAAGCTCAGCAGCAAATGTGGCAATAATCTGAAACTGTTTGAATTTGAACAACACTTGACCCGCACAAACTCTTCACTCTGTAGAGTTCAGCACATCGGCCAACATGTGAGAGCAAGTTCATTACAATCGAGCATGTTAATTTGTGGTTTAGAGGGCCGTTTTCACAGCATGACACTCATTATCGCATATCTGTAAACACACATTCCCTGAGCGCTTCTGACCTTACTGATTATCTCACAATGCATATGTCACCTGCGTCTGGAGCAGATATGAAGCGTGAGGAGCAGCGACCCGAGCGTGGACTCAAATCACACAATGCCGGATGAATTCAGCCTGTCGATCGCTTCAGCAGCACGCAAACATGTTCACACGACAGGTGTTGTTGTTCAGCCAGCCGTACCATCTCCACCACGAGTGAAGGTGAAACCTAATTGGGTTGGTAATTATCCAGATTTCCACTGAAACATGCAGCATATGACTATTAATTGAGCAAAACAAACAGCTTGGCGCCAAACAACATCTAAAACACGTGTCGGGGGGATTTTCTTTTACAAAATATTTATGTATTATTTGTTTACAATCATTTTGAAATGGCCGCAGCACAGATTGTTTCGGTTAGTTATTTTTATTATACAAAAAGATACTACTACTTAAAAAAAATAATAATAATTCAACCATTATTTATTATATTTATTCACACTCAAACTCATATGATGTCCTTGTGCACTATTTTAATAAAATAGCGTTCCTGTACGCAAAGATATTTCCTTATAATTTATTAATGATCAACATATTAAATGATTTTATGTATATTGAAAACATACAGAATAAAACTAATATAATTGAATAATATATAAGGAATCGCCACTTTTCATACATTGAAAGGCATGCAGCAATATATTTTCTCATATAATGTTATGTATGCAATTCTATATTTAATAATACTTCATACTTCATACTTCTGTGTGTGTGCAGTATAGTTAAACATATGCACTGTATACAGTAAGTAAACATTTAGTGCTTTTTTGCCTTTTTGCTATATATTTTATACAGTATATATACATATCAATATATTGCCATACATCCATCCATATATTACAGTTAAATTGAAATAATATGTAGAAATGTATTATTTCATATATCAGCTGATAAAAACATCACAATAATCCATGCCACTCCAGTCCAGCAGTCTGGATCTAGAATTAAGATATTTTAACTTAAAGCTAAGCAAAAATATGAGTTTGTAATCCATCATAACGTCTCTTACATCAAAATTCACCTACATATTTGTTTAGAGCTGTTTTAGTAAACAGTCATTGATTCAGTCAAGACAACTTTTTCACTGGAGGAAGCATTTTTATGGATTATGGACTCATTGCTTTTTGGATCATTTTACATAGTTTTCTATAACGCGTTTCGGGAGGAGGGGGCGAAGGCTCTACCCCCTATTTACTATCTCCGCCTTCTCATTTCCCAATTATCCCATCTTCCTATCAGATCCCTCAACTCGCCCTATAAAATAGCCAGATCTGCTCCCTTGCCTCATCTCGATCTTTGTATCCCTCCTCCTCCCCCTTCTCCACCCTTCTCCAAGGGGGGGGGCTCTCAGGGTTAGGAATCGGCTGTCCGCCTCATCCCTCTCCCGAGCCCTTAGGGTTATTCACCGTAGGGCTCGGCAGCCTTTCTAACCCTGAGTTTCTCCTCCTTTAGCAGCTCGCCAAATCTGCTTCGCTTTAATCGAGCCGACAAGCCCGAACTCGTGAAATTGATTTTAAAAAAATATGTCTATATTTTATATTTTAGTTCATCAAGTTAAACTAATAGTATGTAGAAATGTATCATTTCATATATTGCATTGTATTTTTCCAGTATATCTCATATATTTTGTTTCATAAGGGTTGTGTCATATGCATTTTATCACATTCAAATTTTGCACAATGCAGTTGATTACAGTAAAAAAAAAACATACAAAAATATTCTTAATTGATATTTGTATCTTATTTTCCAGAAAAAAAAAGAAAATTAAAAATCAGTAAGATGACATAAATACACTTAAGAAGCTGCATGAAGACAGTAAGAATTGTGTTCTAAGAATAAGTGTATTTTCACTATATAATTTGCGCGTGCATGTAGTATTAATTTATTGTAAACAAACATATTTATACATATTTATCTGTTTTTTAAGAATGTTTGGATATCTTAAATGGCAAACAAGTAACAAAATACTAATTAAAAACGCACTAAGAAGCCATGTGCTGCGTGCCAATGAGTTTGGCATCATGCATGTAAATCCTGGCACAATGCATCATTTTTTAATCTGCATGTGAATGACATTTGAAAGCTGCATTGGAGTGGAAGGTGAAATTTGGATCTGTTTCTCACACAAACCTATCATGCAGCTTTTAAGACTTGAAATATAAACATAATACAACATACTTTTCCGGTCTGTTTTTGTCATTGTTTGGAGCTCTGTTCCCACTCGGTTTCATTGTAGGTGAAAAATCACTTAAAAGATGCTGATAAATTTCTCCTTTTGTGCGCCACAGATAGTCAGGAGGTGAGTAAATAAAATAAAACTATTCCTCTCAGCAACGAGTTTAGAAAGATTCAACAAGATTCTTTTATCCTCTCCTATTAATCCTGGAGAACTGATGTATTTTTTTCTGCAGTTAGATTGAATCTTTAGGTGATTTATAGTTGGTTTGCAGTGGGAAACCTCTGCAGATAAACACCATAAACAACACTGGGGCGAGCTGATCAATGTAAATTGGTCTCCAAACGGCTCCGGTGACCTCTGCGTGTCCTTGAGGAGAGAGAGGAGGGCTTAGGCCTGCTGTTGGTGGGTTTTTCACACAAATCCCCACCATCACAGAACTTGGCCTCTCTCTTCTGCTGGCGGTGCATGGAAACAGGGAAAGTGTGGTGCCCCAGGCCCGTCATTGGCTGTGATTGCACACAGACCCGGGTTTTTGTGAATGATCGTGGTGCAGTTTGAGGCAGGCAGAGATTGCATGAGCCAGAGCCGAAACAACCGCTGGGTGAATGACAAGGTCAAGACCCCGCCGTTACGCTTGGAGAAGTGCTGTGAGAGTGCTTGTGTGCATTGGGAGAAAAGGGACAGCGAAGAGTACAGGCAAATAAAAATCGGTCATTATTTACTTACTGTCATGTTGGCTTTCTTTATGGAACACAAAAGGAGTTTTACATTTTGTATGAATTAGGCAGACTTTTATCTGACGTGAATTTTAATTTTCAAATTTACTTTTGCGGAAAATATACTCACCCTCAGGCCATCTATAAATGTAGATGACATTGTTTATGCTTCAGATTTGAAGACATGTTGGATTTGGAGACTCATCAACGGATGCTCTGCAGTGAATGGGTGCCGTCAGAATGAGAGTCCAAACAGCTGATAAAAACATCACAATAATCCACACCTCTCCAGTCCAGCAGTTAACATCTTGTGAAGTGAAAAGCTGCCTGTTTGTAAGAAAACAATCTATAATTAAGACGTTTTAACTTAAAGCTAAGCTAAAATATGACTCGTAATCCATAATAATACATATTTGTTTTGCAAAAAAAACATTACATTTTACACATGTCATTTTGGATAGCCCAAAAAAGCTCAGCTGTGTGTGTAAAAAAAAGGATGAGGGACGATTTTCTGTAAATAATGGTTTCAGAATATAATGATAACATGCAGTATTAATATACAGTGCCCTCCACTAATATTGGCACCCTCAGTAAATCTGAGCAAAGGTGGCTGTGAAAATAAATCTGCATTGTTTATCCTTTTGATCTTTCATTCAAAAAATTCACA